>CAJQUN010001114.1:0-104776 GCA_907163345.1 Haberlea rhodopensis | reverse complement strand
ACATTCATAGAAGACCACCAACATCGAGGTCAGCAAAAAAATCATAACTTTCATTTAACTCGGAATTGGCACAGGCAAATTCATTGCAGGAAGATGACTCAGTGATAACGACCCGGAACGAGACCCCGACTACGACCCCGGCTACGACCAGCACCACTGCTAGATGAAGATGCCATTATTAATAAGGACTATAAGTAAATTGTAGATAGCACAATTGAGAGAAAAATATGAGAGTGAAGTATTTTCGTTACAAGAATTGTTATGAAACAATACCACAACACAACATCCCCTATTTATAGTTTTTTTTTATTAAAAAATTTTTAAAAAAAATAAAAATAAAAGTTAATGCAAATTGCCACAATCTATCAAACCGGTAGCATCTGAACCGGCGGTGCTACCGGTTTGGTTCTTCGGGACCGCCCTTTTCAAACGATTTATTTTCACCACACACGCACACACCCCTTTTCAAGATTATTATTGAAATAAAATTTGGGTAGCTCTTAGTTAATGCAAATTGCCACAATCTATCAAATGCAGTTTATGTAATTTCTTATTCAAAATATGTAAAAGAGTAAAATGTTCAGAGGGGAAAAAATCTGAGCACTATCTCGAAATTTTCGGGAAGAGACGAGTTTGAAATTTCGCGCGAAAAGACGAGTTTGAAATTTCGTGAAAATAACATTTTTGTTTTAAAAATTATAGTAACATTTAAAAATCTTGATTATGTCCATAACAAGAGATTTTATAATTAATGACCCTCCAATTCCCATTAAAAACAGTAGAAAAAAATTTACATTGTCTAACTCCGAATTAAATTGTCATTATCTGATTACTTAACTGAGAAATCAAATTTATTATTTATGTAATATATAAGTAGAAACTCGTCTGAATTTTCAATTCACTTAGTACAAAAATACTCTAGAATTAAATTTGGTGTTGTTCATTTTGATGAATATGAGCACCTCCTTCATTGAAGCTGGCCAAGAGGTATACACAAATATATATTTTTTAAATATCGATCCTATGGAATTTAGTTTTCTATATGAGAATGGATTTCATTCGAGAGAAAAAAGATGGGTACTTTTAAAACCAAAGTTTTATGTAAATTGCTCATTAAAATTCTTATATTTGTCGATAAATTCATGCAATTTGAATGATACTTCTTGATATTCTTCAACATGATGTTGAATTTGTTTCAATCCACATTTTGAATTAGTCAATTATATATCTCGAATCGATGTTTCTGAATATAATTATTTTTTGAAAATGAAACAATATAATGCTTGTGCATAAAACAATCATCCACTTGAAAAAATTCAAAGTAAAATGCTGAGCCAGTGACAATTCACCTCATGTAATATCGCTAATAGATATTTTACCTTCATATAGTTTGTAAATATACAATTTACAACCCGTGGTTTGAAATATGCAGTTTACATTCTTTTGATTCGAAAATAGGCGGTTTACCTCATTGACTTTCAAAATAGGTATTTTTCTCCCATGTAGTTTGTAAAAAATAGCACACTGACCATTTATATGAAGTATGCATTTTATGCCTATTTATAAATTATAGAGGGTAAATTGCATATTTTGAAAACCATATGCTTTCAAACCACAATGGTATAAACTATCTATTTGGAAAACCATATGAGGTTCGTTCCCAAAAACCCTAAACTAATAAATATAAAATCATAATTATATCATATAAATGTATAAATCTATCGAGAAAATTAATTATGAGACATGATGTTAACAAATAATCAATTTTTCAAGGGAAAATTACAAAAAATCCTATACTTTGTACCAAATTTCACTTTGCAACCATTTTTTTTATAATTACAGTTTACATCTCAACTTTCATGAATTGTGATTTTGCATCCTCTTGACTCGATTTTGTATTTTATTGAAAATTTATCGCAACATTTCATCACCTCATTACATATTCAAACTTAGAGCCACTTAAACTAGCTATTGCAAATTTTTTAAAAAATCAGAAAATATTTGGAGTGTCAAAGTTCCATTTTCCGTAATCGTTAACTAGAGAATTTGATACTAAAAATATTATTTTTGTTTTTTAAAAAATTTGGAAAACTAGCTTAAATGTATCTAAGTTTGAGTATATAAGACGATGATCGAAAGCGGCTATAAATCTTCTATAGAAATACCAAATCGAGTCAAGAGGATGCAAAGTGTTACAGTTCATGAAAGTTGAGGATGTAAACTGTAATTGTTCAAATAATGATTGCAAAGTAAAATTTAGTCCGAATTATAGGATGTTTTTCGTAATTTTCCCTTTTTTTAAAATTATGTTTGTAGGTTGAGAATGGCAATGAACGTAACAACGACGTGCCACAATGGCTCTATGCCTTGTTATCGAAGACATTCTCCGATAAGTGTCAGTCCCATGTAACCCAAAAGAACGACCTGAACAGGTACTGCATCACTTGCGACGCAACCATTTGCAAGTTTTGCATAATATCCGACCGACACGAAGAGCACGAATTGCTCACGATCTACAGGCATGTCTACCAAGGCGTCGTCCCGCTGGATCAAATGAACAACCATATAAATTGTTCAAAAATTCAGGTACTTATTAAGTCAAATGTATTTATAATATGATTAGTAAGTAATTTGTCGTAGAAACCATATTTTTTTGTGAGTAATGTGTAATTAATATTGATTATTGTACTTTGTAGCCGTATAAATGTAACAAGAAATGGGTGGTATCTTTGACTCCACTTCCACACAATGGGTCGGGTTCACTGATTGAAGGGGATGGAGCTTGCGGTGTTTGCAGGAGAAAGTTGACCGAGCCCGGACGCTTTCGTTTCTGTTCCATCGCTTGTAAGGTAGATATTCTATTCCATCTCTTTCTGGACTTCTTTGATGATGTCATCGAGGACAGCTGTCTCACATGCTTGCGGTCCCTTAAGAAAAACACAACATAACCTTCTTTTAATGATGCACAGACACTGACACGGCGACACGAAATTTCAAAATTTTCAGGATACGACACGGTTAGGACACGCCTGTGCATTTTTATATATATTATACAAAAACTAAATCTCACAGTTTTTAAATTCTAAAATCATGTAAAAACAACAAAAATATTCTTACAAATTCAAGAAGCATATAAATAAATGTATATAACTTGAATATGTTGGATTAGTGTGAGATGAAGCCCAAGTGACAAGCCCAATTGTTAAATGAGAAAAAATTGGGTAAGTGAATATTTGAATGGACAATTGGCTAGAAATCCCAAATTGGGATTTTGAAACAACCGAGATTTGTTTATATTGAGAAACAAATCAATAGAGTGTAGTTAAGTGGAAAAGAGGGATGCCCCTAGCGCAACCGTCCGTCCGTCCCGCTCGACTTGGCTTGCCTAGCCTAGCCGCGCATGTCGCTGCCGCGAAGGCAGCCCTATCTTTTTGTTAGACGGATTTCTGAAACATATTCACATTCTTGACTTATCACATCGACTTAAATATGTGAGACCTATCAGCTACCCCAATAAGCATTACACTTTGTTTCTGAGATCTTTGGGAGGTCTGCTGCTCAGCTATATAAGATGCTCCATCTCCATTCTTCAAAGCATCTGAAAATCATTAATCATTCATACATTACATATGGTTTGAGAGTACTGCATACTACTAGTGTTCGAAAGAGTTTGCTCGAATTTCTGCTTCAATCCGAATAGAGGTGATTGAACGTTGTACCTTGGAACTCACTTGTCTATAAGGTCAGAAGATTATAAGCGGGCAAATTTCAGTTTACTGGCACACGGCCTGCTGTGGTCTCGTCCAGGATTGTATCCAAATTTATGTTGTGAAGACAATTAACAGTTTATAAACTGTTGAGTCTACTGATTGTGTTTTCGATTTACTTATTTTGCATCAAGATTGTTTAAACTGATTCATTCCGTCAAGATTCAATTTACATATAAAGATCAACAATCGTAAACTCAATTTTTTTTATTTCTGTTCTTTATTTTTCTGATATGAAACAGTTGGAATAATTCTATTTTGCTAATTATAAACTATTGTTCAAACACCGTTTGCTCATTGTCAAAGGGTTTATCCTGTTGTTTTAAATCTAGTTTGATATTATTTGTGTTCTGTCATTTGTGTTCTGTTTTAGTTTATGGATGACCAAATTCCAAACCAAATTGCTGAGAATACCGATGTTCCAGTGGGGAAAGCTAGCGGCGCTGAGGTCGTTATGACAGTTTTGAAAAACCCAATACTGTTCTCTCAATTTGAGAAATCGAAAAAGTTCAAGGGTTCCAACTTAAAGCGTTGGCAGCAGATGGTGATGTTTCTTCCTGACCACCTTGAACTTGACCAGGTTTCTCAAAGAGGAGAAACCAGTGGAGGACAAAGATAATCCTCAATCTGCTGTAAAAGTCGAATCGTGGCTGAGTGTCAACTGCCTCTGTCGCAACTACATACTGAAATCTCTAGACGATGCACTTTTCGATGTGTATTCCCCCAAAGAAACTGCGAATGATCTTTGGGAATCGTTAGAAATGAAGTACAAAGTTGACGAGGCAGACACAAAGAAATTTGTAGCCGGACTATTCCATGACTATCGAATGGTAGATGGCAAGAGCGTTGTTGAGCAATGCGAAAAGCTGTAGATGATATACATGAACTTGTTGCCGAATCTATGGGGTTAAATGATGCCTTCCAAGTGGCGATGATGATCGAAAAGTTACCGTCATCTTGGAAGGACTTCAAGAGCTACCTGAAGCACAAACGAAGATGATGAGTCTCGAGGATCTTATCCGGAAGCTGTGCATCGAGCAAGACAACCGAAAAGTTGACAAGAAATCAAGTGGAATGATTTCCAAGGCCAACATGGTCGAAGTTGGGGACAGTTCCCGCGGGAATAAGCGCAAGCACATTTATGATTCCAAGGGAGATACTCAGAACATGAGGTTCACAGGTGACTGTTACGTGTGCGGAAAACCTAACCATAAGGCCAAGGACTACAATAAACGCCAAACCAATTAGGGTAAAAGGAAGGCGATCACTACCAAAGGCAAAGGCAATAAACCTGATCATGCCTACGTTGCTGAGGACAACCTGAGCTCAGACATGAATGGCATGCATATGACTGTTGTGTTGTCGGAGGTAAACCTTGTTGGTGGCAACTCCAAGGAATTGTGGGTGGACACTGGGGCTACTCGCCACATACGTGCCCTCAAATGGATGTTCAAGACATATCGACCGGTAAATGATGAGCACTGCTACATGTGAAATTCAACAGTCTCAAAAGTTGAAGGCAAGGGGACGGTTGTGCTAAAGATGACTTCCGGCAAAGAGTTGACTCTTATTGAGGTGCTTCATGTGCCAGAGATCTGGAAAAATCTCATCCCGAGAGCAGTGCTGAACAAGAAAAAGGCTTTTGGCTCGTGTTTGAATCCAACATAGTCATTCTGTCCAAGGGTGGCATGTTCATAGGCAAATGCTACTTGGCCAATAACCTCTTCAAGATGACTGTAATGACCTTAGCTCATAAGACTAAGTCTAGTATAGAGGTTGATGTTGATGATAGCACAAGTAAAATATCGTAATAACCGTTGCCAATAAGACTAATAAAACTATAAAGTTTGATTATTTTTGTGAGCCATTACATTTGTGGCATTGTTCATTAGGACATGTGAATTATAAGTTTTTACAAAGGATAACGTCTCTTAACCTACTACCTAAATTTAACATCAATCATAAACACAAGTGTGAGACTTGTGTAGAGGCCAAAATTAATCAAGTCTTCATTCCACTCAATTGAGCGAAGCACCGAACATTTAGACTTGATCCATACGGATGTATGCGATTTAAAGTATGTACAATCTAGAGGCGGTAAGAATTATTTCAGAACTTTTATCGATTATTGTATAAGATATTGTTATGTCTACTTAATGAGAATTAAAGACGAAGCAATTGACATATTCACTCACTACAAAAATGAAGTTGAGAATCAACTCGATAAAAAGATTAAAAATCTTTGAAGTAATCGAGACAGTGAATATATGGCACCATTTGCACAACTATGTGCTGAGAGTGGTATTATTCATCAAAACACTGGGCCTTATTCTCTTGAGCAAAATGGTATTGCAGAAAAGAATAATAGAACGCTTAAAGAAATAATGAATGCAATGCTTATAAGTTCTAACTTACCCCAGAACTTGTGGGGAGAAGCTATGCTTTCAGACAACTATGTGCTAAACAGAGTACCACACAAAAGATTGAATAAAACGCCTTATGGATTGTGAAAATGTCGTGCACCTAGCTACAAATTTTTAAGGGTTTGGGGGTGTCTAGTGAAGGTACCAATTCCTCCTCCTAAAAGGACTTAAATAGAACCTAAGACAGTGGTTTGTGTATTTATCGGATATGCGCAAGATAATAGTGCTTATTGATTTCTAGTACACAAGTCAGATAATGCAGAAATTCACGTAAAAACTATCATTGAGGCTAGGGATGCTTCATTCTTTGAGGAAATCTTTCCCCACAAAACTCAGATCGTGACTGAAATCAATATTGAAAGATATGTGGGAGATAGAGAATCTCAAGAGAAAGTTGAATCGCATAGAAAAAGCAAAAGGGCGAGAAAGGAGAAGTCTTTTGGCTCGGATTTCCTAACATATCTGTTGGAAAAAGATCCGGCTACTTTCAAGGAAGCAATGTCCTCTCAAGACTCTGATATTTGGAAAGAAGCGGTGAACAATGAGATAATCTATCTTACATAATCATACTTGGGAACTAGTGGATCTTTCTGCAAGTTGTAAACCACTAGGCCACAAGTGGATCTTCAAGAGGAAGATGAAGTCTGATGGTACGGTAGATAAGTACAAGTCTAGACTTGTAGCCAAAGGATACAAACAAACTGAGGGTGTTGATTATTCGACACATACGCTCATGTATCCATGAAAATGTCGATAAGGTTAATAATGCATTTGATGCATTACATAACCTAGAGATCCATCAAATGGATGTAAAGACGGCTTTTCTAAATGGAGATCTAGAAGAGGAAGTTTACATGGACCAACCTGAAGGGTTTGTAGTTCCATGTAAAGAAACGAAGATGTGTAGACTTGTGAAATCCTTGTATGTATTAAAACAAACACATAACCAATGACACAAAAAGTTTGATAGCGTTATGCTTTCAACTAGGTTTAAAACAAACCATTGTAATAAATGTGTCTACGTGAAAGGCGACAATACAAACTATGTGATTGTATGCCTCAACGTGGATGACATGATAATTGTTTGTAATAACAATAACATCAAAATTACCAAGAAATTGTTGTCGCCATATTTTGTGATGAAAGACCTAGGTCTTTAAGACATGATTCTTGGGATGAAGATCACAAAACATGCAGATGGTTATTATCTCTCCCAGAGTAATTATGTCGAGAAGATACTTGACAAGTTTGACAAGGAAAATAATACCATCGCGAGAACAACTATGGAGGTGGTATCAAATCTTTGCAAGAATCGCGGAGAAGGTGTGTGACAACTTGAGTACTCTAGGATCATATGCAGTCTCATGTACCTCATGGACTGCACTGGACCTGATATATCTAACTCAGTCAACAGATTGAGCAGATATACGAGTAATCCCAGTTATAAGCACTGGAAGACAGTAGTTCGAGTTCTTATATATCTAAGATACACTATTAACTATAGACTACATCCTACAAGATATCCAGCAGTAATTGAATGGTACTCAGATGCGAATTTGATATCGGACTCCAAGAATATAAAGTCCACGAGTAGATATATATATTTATAATTGGAGGTGCAACTGTTTCATGAAAATCATGCAAACAGACGTGTATTGCAAGATTAATTATGGAATCTGAATTCATAGCTTTGGATCTTGCAGCAGAAGAAACTGATTGGCTTCGGAGTTTCTTGGAGGACATTCCATTGTGTTTAAAACATGTGCCACCTATTAGCGTGCACCGTGATAGTCAATCAGCTATGGGAAGAGCGCAAAATAATGTGTATAATGGGAAATCTCAACACATACGTCGGAGACATAAATACGTGAGAATTTACTGAAAATCGGTTTATTTCTTTAGATTATGTGAAGTCTAAAGTAAACATTGCGGACCCATTAACGACAGGTCTAGCGAGAGACCGAGTAGAGGTTTCATCAAGGGGAATGAGTTTGAAGCCCATGAAATTGATTTCCAACCATGATGGCAACCCAACATGAATTGTAAAATCCCAATTTGCAGGTTCAATGGAAAAACCGAATTGTAGGGGGATTGAACAAAGCACTCGGGAAATTGAGTTCCTTACATATTCATGTGATGAAATAATAATAGACCTGCACCAATAAGAAGGCTGAGCTTATACTCTTAATAATTCTTTTATCTCGAGATGATAAAGTGGGGTATGACATGATACTCCTTAGGAGAAATCGCATATATCGAATGTGAAGGGGTCACTTCTATGAGATTACCCTAGCGCTAAATATCTAAAGCATTCGATGAAACATCCAATGCAGTCAGGGCCAAAATGGACAACAACGAAAAGACCAATAATAGTGTGGAGATAAAGCTGTGTGAGTATTGTTATCTTGGTATACATAAAGCGTCGAACAGTTCAAGGTATCACGTCCATTGGTTGACAAGCATATCCGATGATACTTCACTAAGGAAGGTTCAAGGTTAACCACTACCTATCCTGATGCAGTGAATTCTCGAAGTACTCCCAAATCTGCATTTCTTGGTGCATTGTGTAATTTTTCGCCAATAGCATTCATGTGGGGGATTGCTATAGTAATGTGAGAAGAAGCCCGAGTGAGAAGCCCAATTTTAATTTTGTTAATGATAACAAATTGGGTAAGTGAATATTTTGGCTAGAAATTCCACATTGGGATTTTGAAACAATTTGGATTTGTTTATATTGAGAAACAAATCAACAGAGTGTAGTTAAGTGAAAAGTAGGGATGCGCCTTAGCCGTCCGTCCATCCGCTTGACTCGGTTCACCTCGCCTCGCCTCGCCACGCGTGTCGCTACCGAGATGGCAGCCTTATCATTTTGCTACACGGATTTCTGAAACCTATTCACATTCTTGACTTTTCACCTCCTATGACTTCAGATTTATTCCTGAGTTAATTTTGATTTAAGTGTGAGATTTAAATATGTGAGACCTATCAGCTATCCCACTAAACATTACACTTTATTTCTGAGACCTTTGGGAGGTCTGCTGCTCAGCTATGTAAGCTGCTCAAGTTTCATTCTTCAAAGCATCTGAAAATCATTCATCATTCATACATTACATATGGTTTGAGAGTACTGCATACTACTAGTGATCGAAAGTGTCTGTTCGGATTTTTGTTTCAATACGAACAGAGGTGATTGGGCGTTGTACCTTGGAACTCACTTGTCCAGAAGGTCACAAGCTTATAGGCGGGCAAATTTCAGTTTTCGGGCATATGGCTTGTTGTGGCCTCGTCCAGAATTGTATCCAAATTTCTGTTGTGAAGACAATTAACAGTTTATAAACTGTTGTTGTAAGTCTATTGTTTGTGTTTTCGATTTACTTTGCATCAAGATTGTTTAAACTGATTCAATCCGTCAAGATTCAATTTACATATAAAGGCCAACAAAATCATCATAATATCACGCATACTAACACCAAATATATACTATTTCAATTAACATGAAGTTTAACATACATGTTCAAATAAAAGTTAACACCAAAAATATTTTACCAAATTCAAAAGATATAAATAAATGCATATCACTGAAATCATCATACTAACATCAAATATTTATGTATATTACTTCAATTAACATAAAGTTTCAACACGTCCCAATTTTAGTTTAGCGAAAAACTTTTTAAATTGTACAATTAGCCCCAAAAGTGTTCTTTCTTAATATGGTCATTTTTTAATTTTTTTTTGACTGATTTGATCTAATAAATACTTTAATTGTTTTGTAAAATCAAAATTTAAAATCTAACCTAATATCTGACACTTAAAAAATTGGTCAGTTTGACATGTTAGCCGTAGAATATCGAAAATATACAACAAATGTAAAGTAAAAAAGCACATATTTACATGAAAAACCCTTGACATGCAGAAAGACAAACAAATGAGAGAATTACGAGCATAGTTTGCCGATATAGTCGTGAAGAACGTCGTGGAGGTTGTTGTTTCAATTTCATTGACATTCAACGGAACGATCACAGTTATTGACATAGTTTTAATTAAAAATAAAAATAGTTAGATAACTTGATCAAATTATTAATGAACAAAAAATCAAAAAAATGAAAAATTCTGAAAAAATTAAAAATGTTCTGCAATGACCATTCTATGCCGCGAAATTGCCTTTCCAGGTTGCGAAATCATTGTTCCGTCCCGTGAAGACTGTAAAATCACCGTTATAGTTACACATCCATTTTAGCATGAAACTTTATCACGACAGCTGTTGTTCCCGTTCCTGTTCCCATTCCCCGCGACCGTTTTTTGAACCATTATTACTAAGCATAACAATTGAATAAATTGGACGACTCAATCCCTCTGGTACCACCATACACACCTAAAAGATTCTAATTTCAAGATAATGTCATATATGTAAATAAAAATGAATATCATAATTTTATACAAGCATGATAATAATTATGGCACATAATATAATATAGTAGTAATTTGTAGTACTTATATCACATGTTATATATAATTTGTATCACATATCAGGTACAAAATTTTGTAGTGATTTTATCACATATTATATACAAATATGAGTAATTATATCAAATAATATATCCTGTGGTAGTAATTGTATCACATATGATCTGACGTTGTAATAATTGTATCATATATAAAAAAAATTCAAATATTAATTTATATTTTTCCTCCTCAAGCCAAGGAAAAATTTGGGAAAAAACCATAGAACTATAAACTTGGAATTGTGTTACTACGTAAGTTAAAATTTGACACCATTGGCATAGATGTGTGATACTATATTATTTATGACGTGGTACCATTTTCAAAGGATCAGATGCTACTTGTGGAAAAAAAATGTAGAGGATGTGAAAGTCATTCTTAGTCTAAATTTCATCAAAATATAGGGTGTTTCATTGTATTCTCTAAATGAGCACCCCTTGTTGTGGTAATGTAGTTTAGTTGACTTTACTTGTAGTAGGTAATTGCGTAGTGTCAAGTTTTGGGGAGTTGATATATCTTTGTAACTCTATTAAGGGTTGAAGTACCCTTTGTGCTTCGTTCTTGAAACTTTTACCGATAAAAAAACTCAATAGAATTCGAGTCACAAACACTTAACAAGTAGTAACATTGGGTTGATAATTTGATCAGGTTGAAGAATATAACGGGAAGAGGAACGCTACGGTTTCGCGTCATTTATCAAGAGCAGGAACGACTTCCTGGAGGGAGGAAGAGAAGGCGGAGCAACCCCAAAATGAAAGTTTCCGTAAGCGAAGCAGGAAAGGAGTGCCTCATAGGTCCCTTGATACAGCTGACTCAATCATTTAAATTAGGGAAAATTTCAAACGTTAATTACTAATCAAAATTGGCCTCATAGAATATGATTTTAATCAATAATAGTCCAAACATTTAGGACTAATCAAAAATGGTCCCATATGATATATTTAATCAAAAATAGTCTCAAAGTCCCCTTCAATTATGAGACCACTTTTGATAAAACACAATTTCTGTGGGATCAATTTTGATTACTCCTAAACATTTGTGACTACTATTGATTAAAATTATATCCTATGTGATCAATTTTGATTAGTGCTAAACTTTTGGGACTACTATTGATCAAACTCATATCATACGGGATTAATTTTGAAATTTACCCTTTAAATTACTAAACCTTAGTGTTATATGACTTGTTTTATCCCTTCGCGGAGTAGATGTAATTAGGGGTGTGCAAATTGAACTTCCATTTAACCGATTAAATTGAACTTTTTTACACTAATCGAACTTACCTAATAACCGATTTAACTGAACCGACAAAAATATCGGTAAATTCGGCCTGTAATCGAATAATCGATATTTAAAAAAAAAAAATCATAACCGATTTTTATGGAAAAAAAAACAAACAGAACTATAGGTGCATCACAGTCAAACAATTTCAGATGCTAGCTACGCCAAAATTTGTGGGCATGGTAATTCCATTAAAAATCTCCCAGAAGCATCTCACAAACTAAATGTCATAAGCAACCTGATGAATTTTCCAGACTATTACCATATGATATCTATAATGCTGCAGCAAAGGCAAACTATAAATTTTGACAAAAAAAATCATTGTGTAAACGTTTTTATGCATATACATACTACCTTCAATTTGGAAATTTGAGAGAAATTCATTAAAAATTTGTTACACATGAAATTCAAGGGTGTAAAGCGGGAACCTTACTTGGTATACGAGAGTACGAAATTGGTTCTTATAGCGGTGTATTGCTCTGATTTCAAAAGACCGAAGCTATAACGGGAAGTCTGGAAGAGAGGAGCGACTGAGTTAGGATTGAAGCCGTGTCTTGCGAAATGGCGATCAGTGGGATTTGATTTAGGGTTGAAGGAAATCAAGGAATAGTCTGTATATACAAAGCAAATTCATTATTGGGCAAAGTTCAGGTCGGTACCCATTACTGAAACTTTATTCATCCTAGTCCGAGGTTGAAATGGCAAAAGTGCCCTTAATAAGAAAAGACGGCAATATCAAAAATTTTAATCTCTTCCTTTCAGCACTTCATTCGAGCTCTTCCTTTCACGATTGAGATTCAAATCTCTTCGTAAATCTCTCTCGCTACGATTTCTTACAGTTACACTTCGTTCCAGATTTTTTTCTTTCAAATCTGGTATGTGCAGATTTTTTTTCTCTTCAAATCTGGTATGTGTGTGCGTATATGTTGTTGCGTGTGTGTGTATATATATATATATATATTGTTTGCCGCCATTTGAAGTTTTATAGTTATGATTCATTGGTGTCCGTGCTTCTTTGCTCTTCTAGATTTTACAGCCTGAAACATGCAATGAAGAAGATGACCTAGAGAAAAATTAATTGGTGCACGAAAATTATAAAAAGTAACTGGTGCA
The DNA here is from genome assembly GCA_907163345.1 of Haberlea rhodopensis. Lineage (NCBI taxonomy): Eukaryota > Viridiplantae > Streptophyta > Magnoliopsida > Lamiales > Gesneriaceae > Haberlea > Haberlea rhodopensis. The sequence continues at coordinate 91,689 of CAJQUN010001114.1, read as the reverse complement.
CGAAAATTATTAAAAGTAACTGGTGCACAAAAATTATGAAAAATAAACTGGTGCACGAAAGATATAAAAAGTAACTGATGTACGAAACATAGAAAAAGTAGGTGATGCACGAACCATAATCGCAAGTGGGTGATACACGAACCATACAATTAAGTTACTGATGCACGAACCATTTAATTTTGTGCACCAATGTTATATTTTCGTGCACCATTTTTTTTAAAACTTTCATGCATCAGTAATTGATGCACGAAAATTGAAAATCATTAAGTGATGCACGAAATTGAAAATCAGTAACTGATGCACAAATTTTGAAAATAAAAAATTGATGCACGAAAAATCAGAAGTAACTAGTGCATGAAATTTTGAAAAATAAACTGGTGCACGAAAGATATAAAAAGTAACTGATGCATGAAACATAGAAAAAGTATGCAATGCACGAACCATAATTGCAAGTGGGTCACAAACCATACAATTGTTACTGATGCACGAACAATTTAATTTCGTGCACCAATGTTATATTTTCGTGCACCAGTTTTTTTTAAAAAAAAAACTTTCATGCATCAGTAATTGATGCACGAAATTGGAAATCAGTAACTGATGCACAAAAATTGGAAATCAGTAATATTTTATGCATCAGTTAATTAACACAAAGTGTGTGCACCAGTGTTATATTTTCATGCATCAGTGTTATATTTTAGTGCACAAAGGTTATATTTTAGTGCACGAGTTACTTTTTAAAATTTTCGTGCACCAGTTACTTTTTATCATTTCGTGCGCCAGTTACTTTTTATGATTTTCGTGCACCAATTAACTTTTATCTGAGTCGTTTCTTCTTTGTAATATCTTACTATCGGGCTGTAAATTTTGGAAATGAGCAAACAAGCACGAACACCAACACATACCTTATTTCTTCATCCATATGCATCATTCAAAGCCTTGAGAGTTTTTTTTTATATAAAAAAAATACCAACAGACTTTCGCTGTCTATAATTTAGCATCGGTATTCAAATTTATAATTCACATACACACACACTATGGAATGTACAGAGTATATCCGAAAATTATATGTGCAGAGTAGTCTGAGGTCTTCTTAGATTCAAAAAGATTCCAAATGCTACGAATAATTTAGATGCTTCGATTCAAACATATTTCATGCACAAAATATTTTAGCAAATAATTTTTAGGGATGAGCCGACGAGATGAGGAAGAAAATAATGATCTGAGAATCGCCGAAAAATTTTAGCAGAAAATTTAAGGTGACGGGCGACAGGATGAGGAAGAAAAGAAAGATCTGAAATTAGGTTTATGGTGTTTTCAATTGAAGTGTATTTTAGTAACTAAAAAATACCTTTTCAAACCAAAAGTTAAAAAATTGGACTTATGTGAATATAATTTTATCCTAAGTGTATTTTTTGGTAAGAAGTTTTTTTTCCAAATTTATTTGTAATAAGTTTCTTTAAACAACACATATTTGCAATTTCCCCTTCATTATTTAGTTGATAAGAAGGCCCGGTAACATGTGGTCCAAATCCAAATTTTTTTTATTTTAACAATTTTTAATCGGTTTTTTAAGTTAACCAAAATTTTAAATTTCAAAGCCGTAACCCAACCGATTTTACCGATGTTTTTTTTTTAAAACAGAACTTCTGAATTGACAAGACCAAACTTCCAAATTAGTTCGGTTAGACCGAACTTTTGCTCACCCATAAATACAACCAAATGGTTAAGAGTTTGTTGAATTTTTTTGTGTTGTCGGGATAATACATTACAAGACAAAATACCTTCAAATTACAATAGAGATTATCAACAAAACATTCAAAAATTCCAAAAAACATTATGTTAAAAACATTACGGAAAATTACACCGATCATCCTATAGTTTGTTCCAAATTTCACTTTTAATCATTTTGAGAAATTACAGTTTATATCATCAATTTCATAAATAGTAATACTTTGCATCATCTTGACAAGGTTTGATGTTTTTATCTAAGATTTATATATGTATTATATTATCGACATATATCCTCAAAAGCCCCTTGCTAGCTATGACAATTTTTTTAAATATCATAAATGGTGTATCAAATTCCTTTTCCAAAATAAAAAATAAAGAATTTTGATATACAAAATATTTTTTATTTTCTAAAAAATTTGCAACAACTAGTTTAAAGAGCTATAATTCTAAAGATGCTACATGATAATGGAACACGCCAATGATTTTCATTAAAATACCAAATCGAGTCGAGAATGCAAATATACCTGTTAAAACGGGTCAACCCGACCCAAACTAGCTAGCCCACCTAACCCTTTTTCCTAATGGGTCATCCTCTAGGCGGGTTGGGAAAAACCAAACCCGACATGAGGCGTACCAAGGTAGGGGTGCTTATTGGCTTGACCATGTCCGGTCCGGATCGGAACCGGCCGATTCCGAGTTCGTTAAGGATGGAACCGATCCGGTAAGGAACCGGATCGGGTCCAGCTCCGGTTCCACCGGTTTCGGGTTGGACCGGTTCCAACCCGGAACCGGTATGTGTATGTATATGTGTATATATATACTGTTTGTTGCCTTTTGAGGGTTTTTAGTTATTATGCATTGATGTCTATGCTTCTTTGCTCATTTTCAGAATTTACAGTCTGAAACTTGCAACGAAGAAGATGACCCAGCGAAAAATTAATTGGTGCACGAAAATTATAAAAAATAACTGGTGCACGAATTTTTTTAAAAAGTAACTGGTGCACGAAAAGATTGAAAATCAGTAACTGATGCACGAAAAATCAATAACTGATGCACGGAAATTAAAACAGCTACTGATGCACGAAAATTTACACAAAGTTAGTGCACCAGTGTTGTATTTTCGTGCATCAGTGTTATATTTTAGTGCACCAAGGTTATTTTTCGTGCACCTGTGTTGTATTTTCGTGCATCAGTGTTATATTTTAGTGCACCAATGTTATTTTTCGTGCACCAGTGTTGTATTTTCGTGCATCAGTGTTATATTTTAGATTTTTAGTGCACAATGTTGTATTTTCGTGCATCAGTGTTATATTTTAGTGCACCAAGGTTATTTTTCGTGCATCAGTGTTGTATTTTCGTGCATCAGTGTTATATTTTAGTGCACCAAGGTTATTTTTCATGCACCAGTGTTATATTTTCGTGCACCAAGGTTATTTTTCGTGCAACAGTGTTGTATTTTCGTGCATCAGTGTTATATTTTAGATTTTTAGTTCCCCAAGGTTATTTTTCATGCACCAGTGTTGTATTTTCGTGCATCAGTGTTATATTTTAGTGCACCAATGTTATTTTTCAGTGCACCAATGTTATTTTTCGTGCACCAGTGTTGTATTTTTGTGCATCAGTGTTATATTTTAGTGCACCAAGGTTATTTTTCGTGCACCAGTGTTGTATTTTCGTGCATCAGTGTTATATTTTTGTGCACCAAAGTTATTATTTTTGCAGATTTATTTGTAATAAGTTTCTGTAAACAGCACTTATTTGCAATTTCCCCAATATATTTATCTATATTTAAAAAAATTAATTTTTTTAAAATTAACGGATCCGGTTCCGGTTCAACCCGGAATCAGATCCGTTTAATCCGGAACCGGTAAGATACCGGTTCCGAAACGGTAGAACCGATCCGGACCGATATCTTACCGATTCCGGACCGGTTCGGAACCGATTAGTCCGGTTCCGATTTCGGATCGGACTAACCGGTCCGGTTTTGGACCAAGTCCGGATCGACCCGATCCGATAAGCACCACTATACCAAGGGTTGGGGTAGGCCAATCCGTCGAAAATTTAAAAAAAAAATTAAAAAAACTTCAGAAAAGAATCTTAACTGAACTTGCCGAGCTTGGAACTGATGCTAGGAGAATACTGGAACTTGCTCCAGATTTTATCTCGACGTTAACCTTGCTACTAAAAATATCTGACTAGAGAATCAGTATTTACTCAGTTTTGAAATACATGTTGCAACATTTCAAGCACGACAAAGTAAAAAATATATTTTGTATCAAATTCTTCAATGTGATATTGAATTCATATTTATAAACCGAGGCTAAAAAAAATAACCAATATTTTTTTGAAAATGGAACAACTTGGGCTGGTCTGTCAACCTGTCAAAACCTGCAGCTCTAATCGGCTGATCCGTACGCCTTCCGATGGGCCAAAAAAAAGGTTGGCACGACCTATTTATTTGACAGATCAGATTGGGTCAGATCTGATCTATTTTGATGTCCGTAGATGCTAATTGTTCCAAAACATTATTATATTCCAATATTTGAACCTCGGAGGGTGGGGTTGGTGGTGATGTGAACGAAGATAAAAGAGTTCCCAAACAATGGGCGATTGCATCCGAAGAATCCAGCTCACATGTTTGTACCCAAATCTGACAAAGGAGCCAAACGTTATTACAGCTAAAATAAATTTCTCTTGCTTTTAAATATGGAAAAATATCATTAAATATTAATGTTTTAACAACCAACTAGAAAGTCTGTCAAAAAATTTATTTTCATTAAACACGGTCCCTTTGATGTCTTCTCAAATGACGATTTTTTTTAGAATATTTACATCATATATCTATTATATATAATAAAACATAAATGGAATATATTGTGTAGATGTCGTAAAGAGCAATATTCTTTAAAAGACGTCAAAGTACAAAACAGTAAAAACAATGCGTATGCTTGCTAAAATTTTCGCTTGTCATTAAGTAAAATTCATTTGATTGATTTATGATTTTTATTATGAAGCACATATTTGAAAAATAAAAATAACTCTGTCGATATATATTTATTTAAGATTGGAGTAATATCATTTTTACCCAAATTATTATTGAAGGACAGATTAGCGAAAAAGCTGATGGAATTTGAGTTTTATTAAATATTTTAAAATATTATCACAATATCTTTATCATTTAAGTTAAAAGGATTTTAAATTAGGTCAAGATATTTTCAGAAACCATTATAATCTTTCAAGTCGAGACTAATGTTCAGGAAACCATTATAATCTTTCTAAGCGCTTATATAGGCCAAAATCTATAGCTGCTAGTAAAAACATAATTTTACCGTCGCAACACAAATCTCTATACTAAGCGATATGTAGAGATGACAATGAAACGGGTTTGGTACGGGTTTGACCAAAAACCTGAGACCCACCCCGTCTAGTCTAGACCCTCAAACCAGATGGTGCAACTTGCGAACTCGTTTTTTTTTTTAAAAAAAAAAATTAATAACTAGAAATCAATTTTGAAACATAAATATTGAGTTTCGTGATTGAATTTCATTTTTTTCTCTAGTAAATATTTATAATAAGTCTTGTAAAATTATTTTTAAGCTACCAAATCTATGTTAATTTGCTATCATTCCCTTCAAAATGTCCAAATTTTTTAATATGAACATGTCTGATATAAAATTAAATAATGTACGTTATGATTCAGCAAAAGAAGTTAAATATATATTTGATATTAAATTTTTTTAAAAAATAAAGTATGTATAGCGGGACGGGTTTTGCCAAACCCGCGACACGCCCTGCCCCACTTCGGGAACCTGCCCCATATGAGGTGGGTTTAATATGAGTTTGGGTCTTAACTCAGACCCATTGCCATCTCTATCTCTAGACATGATGGGCTATACCACCATATGTGTGCCAATGTGATAGATTTGTTGTGTCTGTGCAACTCATCTCGTCTACGAACACACATAAAAATTGATGGTTACACCAAACTCTTTTCATTTCATTGACTTTTTACTGTTTAAATTAAATGAGATATTTTGAATTTTTCCTTAAAGGACAGAAACCTATAGGCACACACACAACGTTACATTAATGCAGTCAATTAAGAGCATGCATTGTTTTCTGCCTTGGTCGCCTGGTAATATGAGATATTTAGCGATCCGATGGTCTAGTTTTCAAACATTACGTATTTTAAAAATCTGATGTGAGAATTATATTCATCTTATAATAATTATTTTATTAATCACAAAATTATATTTATTCTTTCTCTGTTTAGAATTTTTTTATAAAAATCATTTAAAATTTACAATATTTATATATAGTTTTTCTAGTAAATTATATCCATAACTCATTATCCAATATGTTACGCGGTGAAACGCAGTTGCACCAAAACAAAAATACCAACGACCATGGTAATTCCGAGTCCTCATCCGTGATAGAATCTTGTCCACTAAATCTAAACGAAAAAAAAAATCCGAGAAACAAGCAAGCAACATGTACCGAACTACAGCCCATTTTCCATACCAGGAAACATAATCTACAAAAAATGGATAAATGAAATTAACAGATGGATAATGGCAAATATCTGGACCCCACTTTTCTCTTTGAAATTCACATTCAGATTCCCAAATTTTTCATTTTCTTTACCTTTTCCTTTGGGGTTGTCTCTGAAAATTTCAAGAAGACCAAACCACAAACCCCTTTTTCCAAGTATCCCAACTACTTTTCTTCCAAGTGAAAAAAACGATTTCTTTTCTTGTTTCTTGGTATTTTTTCCTTGTAATTTGTGGGTCTTGCTTTGATATCGGTTTTCTGGGTTTTTGTGCTTGTTTTTTTATAGATTAAGCACAAAAAATATCGCTTCTTGATTCTCGACAGAGGATATCTATTGGTTGTTCGATTCGACTGGTTTGCAACGTTAAAAGGTGCTAAATCTTGAAGATGTCTTGTTTGAATGGTGGGTTTTCTGTTTCGGGGGCTGGTGAAGCCATAACCAAGAGCAGAGCTCAAGGATCTCTTAGGGTTTGTTCTTCAATTGGAACTATGCAATTCAAGGGATCTAATGTAAATGATTTTTGGAGGAAAACCCTTGATGTGTCCGATCAGAAAAGCATAAGCAATTTGAAAATTAAAGCTCCAAATTATGAACCTATCAATGTAAGGGTTTTATTTTTATTTTTTATGTTTATAGCCTTTTTGACCCTTCTGCTTACACACAGAACGTTCTCCAGTTTAGTCATAATTTTTTCTGATATTTTTTTTTCTATTTTTGGGTGATTTTAGGCTCAACCATCTGTTTGTATCAGCAAAGCTCAGAGGTGGTGGGAAAAATCCCTTCATCCGAACATGATGGAGATCGATTCTGCAAAAGAACTTGTTGATTGTTTGTTAAGCGCCGGTGATAGATTGGTTATACTTGACTTTTATTCCCCTGGTTGTGGAGGCTGCAAAGCTTTACATCCTAAGGTAAATTTACCACTCATATCAAATTCCTGGGTTATTTTGTATCTATACATTTTGATTTCGAATTTTTATTCATGAATTTTTGAGCCTTGGATTAATAATTACTCAATGTTTACAGATCTCTCAACTGGCTGAAATGGACCCAGATTCTATATTTCTCAAGGTTAATTTTGAACAGCATAAGGTGATGTGTCATGCCCTTCATGTTCATGTGTTACCCTTCTTTAGATTCTATAGAGGTGCAGATGGCCGAATGTGTAGCTTCAGCTGTACCAATGCAACAGTAAGTGATATGAATCAGTCAGTTTGAATTTATTTCTCGTTCTTGTCTTTTGGGATTTTGGATCCAAGATTCAATCTTTGGTTGCGGATAAGGAATTGTGTTTTGTGGTTTGATTTTGTGTATTAAGATCTGATATCCAAGATTTACTTTTGGGATAAATCAAGATTAGAATTTGCAATTTTTTTATAACGCTTTTTGTCATCCAAGGTATATTTCTTGAATTTTTTTATAACGCTTTTTGTCATCCAAGGTATATTTCTTGAATCAATCTAGAATTTTTGTTTGTGTTCTGTCATTATGTGTTGGGATTTCATATCCAAGATTCATTTTTTTGCAAATGTCAATCCTTCTGAATTTGTTGTTTGTTCTCATATGCCGGGATCTGATAACCAAGATAATGTGGGATTTGTCGGTTGCTCTTGCACATTTGGATTTTATATCCACTAATGAGATTTAGATAGACCAGTATTTTGGAATTGTGGTTTGTTTTTGTGCACAGAGAATTGATATCCAAAATCTAAAACTGAATGCAGATCAAGAAATTCAAAGATGCACTGGCGAAACATGGAACGGATCGGTGCAGTCTCGGGCCAGCTAAAGGTTTAAACGAGTCTGAACTCTTGGCCTTGGCCTCGAATGGTCTGATATCAAAAAATTGGGTACCAAATTCAACTGAGTTTGATAAGATTGAAAATTTGGTGCTTGAAGATACTGGTGTACCATTTACATTGGCATAAAAATGGGAATTAAAGAAGGGTTCTCTGAGTTCATTGCTTAGAATTGGAGATTATTCATCAGACTCGAGATTTCTGGATTTTTCCTTATATTTTGGGATTTTTTTTAATCTTATCTTATCTTTTCGATATGTAGATTGGCCATCTATTTGGTTTTTTTCCCCCTTAAGCAGGTGTGTCTGGGTTTTTGAGATATAATTCCTGCAGTTTGTAGAATTTTGAGCAATTTGGAATCAGTGTAATGATATAGTTTTAGTTTGAAACGATTGAATTATTTCAACAATTAAGATAATTAATAGCTGTTTGTGAAATGTAGAGATATCAAGCGGACGACACGAGGCACGCCACGAGCACGACACTATCTTTTCACATCCAAACTTAGCTATCCCACGTGCACTTTCCACTTTCCGTGAACGATAACAAATACTTAGAATTAGATACGTTCATCAATGAAATTTGCTGAACTCTTTCATTTGATCGGTTGAAAAATGTGCAAGAAAAACCTCGTGTAAGATATATAATTGGGAAAGAAAGACCAGGAGAGGAGTCGTTATTATTATATGATAATGAAAGAGGCCTAAAAATCTTTATGATGTTTGTTTGGGATTTAATATTCTTATGATTTTAAAATATTTTAAGAGATTGTGTTCTGAAAGGCATGTATATCCATGAGCTGTATTTGCTTGAGAATGCAGATTTGACAAAAAAAACAAAAAGAAGAGAAACATAAATATAACAGTTAGAAATATTTGTACGCATTCGCTTTGAACCTTATTTATATATTAATTTAATATAAAAACATACATCTTTAAGTAAAAAAAAATATAAACTATCAATCATCCGGGAGTCATCTAATGTGAAGATGGTGATGGTCGGTTTAATTCAATTATATCGAGTTTGTTTATAAATAAAGCTCAACCTAGGTTACATATAATATTTTCATATATGAAAAGGATACGTGTAATGATAGAGTTAAGGATGAAGTGTCGTGATATGTTGAAATCTAAGACGTGCAGGGACGATTCATAGAGACGTAGTTTGGAAGCTTCAATTATTAAGATAAGATGTTTGTGTTCAGAAATGATCATAACATACTGCTAAGCCTCTCATTTTTTACAACTCGGATGTCTAAACATTAATCCAAGAAAATAACTATCATAATTAATGCCCGACACGAAATTTTTGTTTAGAAATGTAAAATTTTACGGGTCAAAATATAATTGTAGTGGCAAAATGAGGGGAAAACTGTAATTTTTGGAGGGAAAAATATGATTTTTATTTTTATTTTTATTGTAAACTGAATAGTTTGAAAAATAACATTGGTCAAACATTCTTTTTGGTTTGTGACTTTTATTTAAAGATTTTTTTTGTAAAATAACCTTCAAACCATATGCAAAAAAAACAAAGGTCAAACAAATATAAAAAATTAAAAAGATATATTTAAAATCATGATCAAACAAATATCATTTACTTAAATAATTCCTTAAAAAATAAACTAGCTCACTAAATATTCTTCAATTTCGCACTCCGACACTATTAGTCTACTCTCCTATTTAATTAACCTTAATATGACCCGGTATGGGTTCAAATTATAGACCAGCTATTGGTCTAAAATGATTGATATTTGTTTATTATAAATTTTATTTAAAATGTGGTATGTTTTAATATTGAATTGGTGTATAAGTGAGGGCCTAAATCGGGTGCATACAAGTATTTATATATATATATAGTACATCCATTCTTTCTTCATGCTTTTGCATTTATTTTTTGGATTAAATTTTGATATACAATTTATTATATTTTCGGTAATTTTTTAAAAATATTAATGTTTATTCCCAAATTATCATTCTTCTAAATTATGTTATCAGGTTAGACTTGGACCGAATTCAAATTTAGGCCCGGTAGGAAGATCCATCTCAAATCCATAAAGTTGATGATCCAAGAAAATGATTTATAGGCCCTACAAAAGTTTCAAATATATAAATGGGAAAATTTCGGGCCGGTATCATTAGGTAAAAGGTTTTTCGGCCCAGTCACCCAATAAAAAGTTCTTTCAACTAAGTCCATTTTTGAATACAATGACCAAACTAACCCCACTTATGAAAACACGCTACACCGCATAATTAATTTTTACATGCACCGCAAGAATAATTTACATGCACCGCATGACTCATTTTCACATGCACCGAGTGAGTAATTTTACATGCACCGCATGACTCATTTTCACATGCACCGAGTGAGTAATTTTACATGCACCGCATGAGTCAATTTTTACATGCACCGCTCAATTTTACATGAACGATACTAGTAATTTTACATGCACCGTCGATTTTAACATGCACCGCATTAGTTGATTTTAACATGCACCGCTCAATTTTACATGCAACGCATGAGTAATTTTACATGCACCACATGAGTAATTTTACATGCACCGCATTACTCGATTTTACATGCATCTCATTACTCAATTTTACATGCATCGCATGAGTAATATGCACCAATAGATTATGCATATTAAACTGTCTCATATGTTTCTATCGGTGCATGTAAATCACATGCACCGATAGACACAGATGAAACAAGTCCACCGCAGGAAAAAAAAAACCTCAACGCATGCATTTGAGTCTATCGGTGCATGTGATTTAAATGCATCGATAGACTCTACCGGTGTTATCTCTATCGGTGCATGTAAATCACATGCACCGATAGATTATGCATATTAAACTATCTCATATGTTTCTATCGGTGCATGTAAATCACATGCACCGATAGACACAGATGGTAACAAGTCCACCGCAGGAAAAAAACTACCTCAATGCATGCATATGAGACTATCGGTGCATGTAATTTACATGCACCGATAGACTCGATTGGTGCATGAAATTACATGCATCGACAGATTCAGTCGGTGCATGTAAAAATTAAATAATCAAAATCAAATAAAGCGATTGTACCACCAAATCGTTCTTGTATCAAATGATCGATTCAACAATATAAGCAAGAAATGCAAATCGAATGCACAAATTGGCAAGAAATTCAAAACAACGAGAATGAGGATAAATGAATAATTTCCTCAATTTTTTTAGATTCACGTTTTCTGCCCCAAAATTTAGCGTTCAACTTAAGAAAATTAATCCAAAATTCAACGAAAAATAATTCAATGATTTTAGAAAATCACGATTGAAGAACGCGAGGCTAGAACAACTGAAATTCGATCAGAAGTTAGTCTCTAAAACAGAATTCAAGCAAACACCCAGAGCATTAGAAACAATTCACTGAGAGGGAACAAAGAATCAACAACAATCACAACACAAATTGTAAATACGATCACACAACACAACCTAATAAAATGATTCCAAATGAAATTATCTCAATTTGTTCGAAGAATCCTTTGCAGAATTGCGGAACAAAAATCAGAAACAATTCAGAAGCTTCTGAGGCAACGCGATGGTGGAAAGTAGGCAAAGGCTTGGGGATGAAGGTGTAGAGCAAGGGTATTTTAATAATCTTAATGGACTAATTATATTAGGGTTTGATAGATTGGACTTATTTGAAATAAATTTTTTAAAAGATGTATTTAGTTGAAAGAAGATTTTTTTGGGTGATTTAGTTGAAAGATGTTTTAAAAAGTGGTACCTTCTTGTAATTTCCTCTATATAAATTGGTTATGTACACAAAATAAAAACTTTAACCCGGAACACTTATATACACCCGGTTTGGACCTCATATATACACAAATTTAATATTAAAATGTAAGATCTTTTAAATAAAAAATACATAAACTAACGTACTAACTATTTAGACTAATCATATTGAAGATCCAAAACGGATTCATACAAATATTTTTCCATTATCGGCTTTATTCATGACAAAAAAAAAAAAACTCTTTGGATCCCTCATGATCTCGAAACACCAACACCAGCAAAGAAAGAGAAGCTTATATCTAATCATTGGGTATTCCACCCAAGAGCGGATAAAAGTGAATTTTCCACGTATAAAATAATATTTTGCCCCCATCAAAATTGTAGATTGCCTCTTTTAAAATTGTATTATGTTTCCCTAAAATATTTTCCATAATTTTTAATGTATTTTGTCCCATAAACCAAAATTCTAAATCAGCAACTGATTGTAAGATAACCAATCATATTGAGATAAATAATGGCATAGAATAGATACACATTGACTTTATTTAAAATAGACATTATGCACGAGTTTAAGAATAACTGAACTCAGCTTTAAAGGTAATATGCTTGAGTTTAAGATCATCTCCGGAAATTTTTTTGAGAAGGGCAAAATATAATTCAAGCGGGAAATATACAATTTTGATAGGGACAAAATGCATTTTTAGATACTTCGTGTAAATATTGAGTCAAATAATTTAGAGAAACATAGCCAGAGGAGTAGAAATTCGGAGCTCGTCTTAGTGTATTACCTTAAGGCCGGGATGATCTTGGCTATCCCATGGGGCATCACCCCATAAAATAGATCCAATCACACATGGGGAATATTCCTAGGCAAAATCCTTCCTATCATATATCGATTAACTTTAATCCCCAAGACAATAGAAAGGGTCCCGCATGATCTCGAAACACCAACAGCAGCAAAGAAAGAGAGTTGTGGATTTGCCAAATAGGATAAAGATAAGATCATGGATTTCCTTCCTCTATCCCATCAAATCACACCCCTTTGGATCCCAAAAATCCAGCAATCCAACGGTTCGTAAACCACCTTAAACCAGGGCCACAACTGTATCAGACCGAAAGAACAATCATAAAAATGCGAACACAAAAGATTCGTTCACTACAATTTCTACACTTCAAGAATTCAGTTTGGAGAAATGGCCACTGTCACCACACAAGCTTCGGTTGCCGTCTTCCGGCCATGTGCTTCGAAAACCACATTCCTAGGCGGATCATCAGGGAAATTGAACCGCGACGTGTCCGTGAAACCGGCGGTTTCATCCTACAGATCAGTGAAAGTCGAAGCCAAGAAAGGTGAATGGCTACCGGGGTTGCCTTCTCCCGCCTACCTTACTGGCAGGTGTGTAGTGCTACGTAACACGGTTAACATGTCGAGCTCGACTTCCAGTTTGTGTCGAAATTTAAGGCAATTACAAAGCTTATATCACATGTGTTTTATTTTCTCAGTCTTCCAGGTGACAATGGATTTGATCCATTAGGACTAGCAGAAGACCCGGAGAACTTGAGATGGTTTGTCCAGGCCGAGCTTGTGAACGGCCGATGGGCAATGCTCGGTGTTGCAGGCATGCTGTTGCCTGAAGTTCTCTCGTCGATCGGAATCCTCAATGTTCCGAAATGGTACGATGCAGGGAAAGCGGAGTACTTCGCATCCTCATCGACCCTTTTCGTTATCGAGTTTATTCTGTTCCACTACGTCGAGATCAGAAGGTGGCAAGACATCAAGAACCCTGGAAGTGTTAACCAAGATCCCATCTTTAAGAGCTATTCCTTACCTCCCAACGAAGTTGGCTATCCTGGAGGTATTTTCAACCCTTTGAATTTCTCCCCCAGTCTGGAAGCCAAGGAGAAAGAGATAGCAAACGGTAAGAGTGTTTACGGTCGTTAAAATCGTGCGTAGAACAGGGTCTTTTCTTGTCTTTTAAATATTTATTGAACTTTTATTCCTAATTAAATATAATCCAAATATTTTTAATCAATTTTTTTGTATCAATCTATTTGATAAATTGACTAATATTGAAAAATCCATATTCTACAATACCATTTTTTTGAAATTTACCCGAAATTTAATATGATTGTGCATCTACGAATTTGCAGGAAGGCTAGCAATGTTGGCATTCTTGGGATTCATTGTGCAGCACAATGTGACTGGAAAAGGGCCATTTGACAACCTGATGCAGCACCTTTCAGACCCATGGCACAACACACTTATCCAGACATTCTCTGGTTGATTTTGTTACATACTTTAGAAGTATGATGTTTTTCATGTTTATGGATTTGGCAGAGATTTGTGCTGTGCTATTAAACAAAGGGAGCTTCAATGTACAGAGAATTCTAATGGCAATTTTTATTGATGTGATCCTTACTAAATCACTGACAACAATCACAGGATTTAAAGAAGCACATTTAGAGGAACTGATACTCTTCATATAGAAAATTTAGAGCAAATCATTATTACAAGAATTTCTTTAGAAAGTTTTATATCCACCCTTGGTATGGGGTGTGAGGTCATTTAAGAACTCGAGTAATCAGCGGAAACATAACCTGTGTTAAAACAAAATTTTGAACTAATGGTGCCAGGAAACAAGCACAACTGTCTTGTTGATTTGTGAGAGGGCAAATCTCGAAGGTTGTCCGTGCGAAACGAGGTCGAAATGCATAATCTTTAGTCCACTGATCTTTATAATTCTTGATTCGTTATGAGTTGAAACGATTTTGTGAGCCAAGTCTTCAACTTATTCTTCTGCCAAATTCAACATATCAGTAATTTGCATCAGTGGCATATCGAGATTAGCTAGAAAACATTGGGACATGAGCAGTTAAGAATCAAATCATCCAAGTTTTTGACTAAATGAACATATCTTCCCATGGAACAAACTAATACCTATCGTAAGATTTGTCGCAACTATATAGATTATAATATCATATCACATAAAATAGCAATGAAAGAAGTCCGAGTATAACATAATAACAACCCAGGATTTCAGAGGGTAGTCGAAAATCTTAAAAATAAATAGATAAAGATAGGTGTCTACTACTATTTTTCAGAAGCTTGAGTACTAAAAAAGGGGAAAACATTTCTCAAAGATTTTGCTCATTTAATATTCCCGTAACTAAAATAGCATCACCATCATCGGTCAAAAGTCAGTTTGGGGACCGATGGCTGTTCTCAAAATTGTAGAGTATACAGTATAACAAACGAAAAGAATCAACAAGATCTTGCACCCGGTGTCTCAGACAGTCCAGTGCCCTGCTTGTTCACCTTTAGTAGGCAGACCATCCAATATATTCCAACCACCTACTGTTGATTTGAAATGCCATTCATCGGATACTGACCTAATATTGCTGTTCCTCGCACGTATTAAGGGATCCATCGAAAGGTGGCTACTAGTCGATATAAGAATAATTGAAAATAAAACGAAAAGGGGTCAGGCTAATCAACGAGGGTAGTACCCTTTCCGGGAGAACTTTACTGACATGCCTGTTGGCAGAAATAATAAAAAAAGTCCCAAACATTTATCACATTAAGTGGTATTGGCTATATGGATCCTCACGATCAATATATAAGAAATTCGTCAATATTCTGTGCTCGCCAGCTATCTAATACAACCCTACTCCTTTACCCAAACTTGATATCGACCATGACAAAATTCATAACTAAAATAACAACTTGGCAAACATTTTGAGCCCATGAATCGTATGATGTACTAACTATTCTAGCTTTTACCAGCCTATTATGTACTTGGGCAAGCTGATCTCGCATCATCCTCACTCGTTATTGCATTTCCTAGTAGTAGCAGGTTTTCTTTAAGAGTAATGGTGAGATCTACCCCATGTGGTGGTGCCCCATGGGGTAGCCAAGACAAAACCCCCGGCAACATATTAACATGAGAAGATTTGAAGGACGGCTCAAAATCAAGTAGGCTCAAATTTTCATAATCACTATGATGCAAAAGATAAATGAACCAATTGAGTATTTGTGATCTTGCTTTGACTTTTAGTGGAGCAACCTAACACCACACCAAGAAATCTTTCCTAATGTCAAATCTAGACATTAATCAACTAGTGATGGAGAAAAAAATGCTTAAAGAAGATGGTCATTGGGTTGCCCATAATAATAATTAAAATTGGGTTAACACTACTACTACGTGTCTCGGGTGAACCCATGTGTAGGGGTAATTGTCCCACACAAATTTTTTTTATATACCTTTACAAAATTCTTTTAAAAAAAAATACGTTTTGCCACAAAATTACATTCCCCCCACCCACACACACAACCAAAATTTATATTTTGCCCCATAAAATTATATCTTAATCACCTTAAAAAAAATATTTCTCTTCGATTTTCATGTTATTATTTTTTACACCCTTAAACAAAATTTCTAGATTTGTTATGTTGTGTTAAAAATGACTGGTTAATTGTATGGAGTCCCCTTTTGAAAATTCAAATAGGCGCAGAAAACTAATCCAATACTATTTCGATATCATCATATTCTTCACTCGCAAACTTTCCAAATTTATATTTTTAGCATTATTACAACTACAAGAGGAGGGGGCGGGAGACCCGGACCCGAGTTTTTGTACTTGCAACGATGATTGGCGCCAGATGGGCCAGATGTCATCGACACTTTCAGATATTTCCGAAATGGTAAGTACTAGAACACTCTATTACAAATAATAATAATAATTAGAATAAACTTTAATAGTTTGTAAACAAAACATAGTAACTTCAATGCGACACAATGATAGATTAACTGGATGTACTTTTGTCTGATCCAGTCAAGTTCAGTATATTCCCGTTTTTTATTATGCTACGTTCCCAATCTGGTAAATCCAATCCGATATCCTACAAAATTAATCTGTTTCCATTACAGCAAAATCCAAAACCAGATTAATCTGATCCCGAACCGATATGATCTGTTCCAGTACTATCCCTACTTGTATATCAATATGATGAGTTTTTTTCGATTAATAATGCTAGCAAGCTTATGATAAGGTTGATTTTTCTTATCCCGATAGCTAAGTTGGATTAGTTAGTTACAGGGGCGTAGCCAAGAATTTTGCATGGGGGCTGGAGGCGAAAGGTTGTGGGAGTTCGAGCGCGAAGCCCTCGAATTTTTTTCCTTGGAGATCCATTGCTCGTGGTTCATTCGGTCCATTCATTTCCTACCGGGGAAAATCAAAATGGATTCACCAAACTTCTTATTAATTGATCTAAAAAATCGTTGATAAAAATCGACGGGTCAATATCTGGCAAATAATTTTATAATTTTTAATATCGAATATTTTTGAGCAATCTTACCTTGACGTTGAATAAATTTTACTTGACTGGCTGATTATTTTGGATTGATGATGGCGAGTGAAGGACCGATGGTGAAGCCACGAAAGATAATGGATAAAATTTGAGTCTATCATATTTGAAAGCCAATCAAAAAATTAAGATACACCCTCCCCCCGCCCCCCACAAGCCCTTGTATAAGATACACCCTTCGTTAGTTAGTATTAAAAATTTATTAAATTCTTTTATTAATGTATAACATCGTATATGTGAGACAAAGGAAAAAATGACTATCTAATTCATAAATAAATCCTAATGGCTATAATGTCGTGCATATTAATATATATTTTTAAATATGTATAAATATATTATTTTCCAATTATATATTAAAAATTATTGGAAAATAATTTTTAATATAAATTAAAAAGTTCATCAGAAAACTTAAAAAAACAAAAAAACAAACACAAATAGCAAATCTAAAAGCGAATGAAACACAAATCAATATTACATTGATGGGCATGCTTATCAACTTATCATGTATGAAGCTAGCTAGCTACTCTTGAAAAATTCTGCTGGTATCGATAAGGGAACATTCTTCAACGCAACACGGTGATACATGAACCGACTATACTTATCTCTGATTCCACAAAAAATATATGTTTTCCCAACGACGATGTCATGCAATTCCAGGGCACAATCTTGTAAGTCAGATGGCCTGTAAAGTGTGTAATGTTGCAAGGTTGGTGTCCATGGCATTTTTGATGGGTGAAGAATGTATTTCGCCAAGAAAACCGATGAAGAGGCTACCATTGAAGGCAAGTAGCGGTTCATGTTGTAGGAATAAAGTGAAAGCTCGGCGATGTAGCTAGCCATGATCCTCAACTCGCTTCCACCTTGTGCAGCTTTAATACATCTCTCCATGAAAGACCATGTTGTGGGGTTGGACAAATCGTATCCTAAGCACTTCAACACAGATCTTTCCATATTAACAATCTGTTCACAGGAGAAGTTGTATTTAATTGCGTACATTTTCATGCTAGGGTACCACATTTCTTCGTACTTGGATGCAAGGATCAAGCATGCAAGGCAAAGTAACTCTGTTTGAATCTGGTTTGTCTCTTTCCCCATCAGACAACTATCAAAGTACCGGACAACATAATAAAGTGTCTCGTTCGAAAATCCCAACTCTTCGACAATGCCAACAAACCAGTCGATGTAATAACCACGTTTTTCATCTACTTGTGTTAGTCTTTGAGGACGAGGTTTCTTACATTCCAAGGCACGTAAGTTGTGGAATATTTCAGTAGCAAAGTCGGGACATAAGTCGACATTTGTAGCATTATCTACCACTTTCGAATCGTCGGACAATTTTGTTGTAGCATTTTCGGAAATCCGCAATGAATTGAAGGCATCCATTGTTTCTTGAATTTGATCTACGTTAATTCAAAAGGAAGAACTTGTAGATCTGATGTTTCATGTATGTGCTTGATGAATGTATAGATTTATGTATGTATTTATAGACCATATTTGAATTCTAATTGAGTGATTTAACTATGTCTCCTGAATAGAATAGAATTCTAGTCGAGTAGTTAAATTATACTAGGATTCAAACTCTAAAGTTTATCTTACTTTTGATTTCTTCTTTTCTTGTATTTTTAAATGATATTTTAATCTTTCTTGCAATGATTTTTTTCTTTTTTAAACAAAAATAACAATCAATGCTATCTGAATATGACCTCTCAAAGTTTTTATTAGAGATAAATTATCCCAAACTTTATTTGTTCTGTAAAGGTATATATATATATATATATATATATATAAACATGGAAGGATTTACCATCCATTACTATTGAAATGAATACTAAAGTACTATTAGTTAAAAAAAAAAAGTGGAAATTTTTTTTTTAAAATTAATTTTTTTTTGTTAAGTACTTTTTTTTTGTTTGATACGCGAGTCTTGCTTGAACCGATTAGAAAAAATATATCTTAATCAATTGTTGATACGCACAACTTCAGATGTTATTTTTTCAATATATAGTAAGGGGCGTGTTGGTGCGTGGTGCCAAAAAAAACTTATATATATATAAATATATATATGTATATATATATTTAAGTCAAGCCTTATGAGTTTTCTCCTAGAAATCTAATATTCAAGAAATCACCATCATCATCCTCATCGCAAGTATCCTATCCCCTTGCAAATCGACATTACCCATCATGAAATCCCCAGCATCGTCTTCTTTATCGTCGTCTTCAAATTATCTCTCGCCATTATTCATGTCATCGATGACAACATCACTATCACCATCAATATCATGTTCCATAATCAAATCGTCGCCTTCATCATCTACAATCTTCTTCTATCTCTACATCATCGGGATCAGAATCATCACCAGTTAGTTTGCATCGACCGATTTCATGTATCGTAGCAGAAGAATACATATTATCTTCGTCATCCATCCGTGATTAAACCCAAGAAAGGATCACTGGGTTCAGTTGAATGTCGGTTGTGGGCAGGGGCGGAGGTAAATTTTGAAAAAATTATGTTTTAAGCCCGCCCTTTGAATCGATATAGTCCGTTAATACTACGTCTAGCTCGACCAGCCCCAGGTACAAATATATCCTGGCTCCGCCCTTGGTTGTGGGCATGCATGGAGTCAGGACTGTCAATAGGGTAAGTTAATAATGGAATTCATTGTGGCAAATAAAGTAATTCTTTGAAGAAGAAAAAATTAATACAATTTACTCTTTTTAAATTTGATTCATATCATATACCGTGTGTATTGGATGTTACTGGTAGAAACTTGTAAAAAGAATGATGGATTTCTCTGTCAAGATAATTGAAGGTATTTTCTTAACAATATCAAAGCATTTTTCAAGTTCTCCATAATATTTGAAATTTATGTAAATTGTTAACAACAATATTGTTATAACATATAATATTTCTCCCTCCAATTCTTTTTTTATGCAATATGTTTTCTCGTGTAAATCATTTATATATTTCTTGAACAATTTCACATTCATTTACAATTATGATTTTGACTAAAATCCGTATACTACATATAATGTATATGCGAACCTAAAAATTGTTAGGAGGGTATCCGCCTTGTCATCACCATGTATACCTGCAAAACAAAGACAAATGCAAATACACACAGTATACGAATATAATACTAAATCCAAAAGGATATCGAGGCAGGCTCAGATCTGCTGTTTTCCCAATCTACGTCACGGAGAAACCACGGCAAAGACCGGAAGGTGAAGGCAACACCTACTCCTCACACAACCCACTGCCTGACCAAAGCACACACTGGACAGAACCAATCAGCACTCAAAGTGCAATGGACAGGAACTCAACCACACGGCCAGACCACCACCAGCGAAGCACTCGGCCAGACCACTCTTCCCACCTCCAAGCTCACGGCCACCACTCCACCAGAAGCACAAAGCTCACGGCCGAACCACCACCGGACACAGCCAACTACCACCACTCTCCAGGCGAAGCACACACAGCACAAAGCCACGCACAGTAAGCTCACGGCCAACACCACTCACCAGCGAACCCACACAGCCCTTAACCGCACAGCACAAAGCCACACACAGACACCTAACGCACAGCACAAAGCCACGCACGGCCACCCTCCACACCAGAAGCACACAAGCTCACGGCCACCCTCTAAGGAGGAGACGGACGAACTTTGGTTTAAGGAAGAAGGAGCCGGATGAATGAAAGAGCAAGAGGAGATGTTCCAACAGTGGAGACGGCGGACGAAAATGAAGGAGGCGGACTGCTTGATTCAATTAGGCTTAGGGTTAGGGTTTAAATGGGAGGGATTAGTTTAGGTTAAAATAAGATTAAGGACAATGGGCTTAATTTTTGGGCCACAATACCCAACAAATCTCCACCTTGGCCCAATACCGGTTTCTCTTCAGACGTAGGGAAAACACACAAGCAGACATCATCATCGCCTTATGATCCTCACAATACACAAAGTAATTGTGTGGACCAAGTTCCTGTCAAAACACAAAGTAAAGACAAGGAAAACAATAACAAGCACACAGCAAGTTAAAGTGGGAAAGTAACCAGGGTAACAGTTTTATAACGAGCACACAGCAGGTTACAAAACACTAACCAAGGGACTAAACATGCATCAATCATCAGTATTAAATTTTAAAAATTTTAAACATGATTGAAATTTGCTAAGGGACAAACACTTAGTACACATATCAGCAGGATTAAACACATAATCACTTAGATTATCACCTACAGATAACAACCATTGAACAACATTCCAATGTATCATGCTAGGATTAGTCATATACCTACCAAAGCAACTAATAGCATAAGCTATACCATGCCAAGTACTAACCATCAAATAAATTAAGCAACTAATAGCATAAGCTATATCATGCCAAGTACTAATCAGCAAATACATTAAGCAACTAATAGCATAAGCTATATCATGCAAATCTTCATGTTCATTCGCAACCAATTCATCATGCACAACATGTTCATGTTCAACAACACTATCATGATTTACAGGCATTCCATGAATTTCAGGTTCATTAACATGACGTTCACTAGTTAAATGCTCCACCTTGCAAGGAGTAGCACTGGACACAGACTCGTCAACATGCACAGGACACATAGTCACATTAGGGGAAGGGAAATCCGGGAATTTCACTCTTTGTTGTTTGCCAAAAACACACGAATCACAGAAAGGCATGCAAGACAACACGTCTTTACCAACGCAACCTTTTTCATGCAAATTCTCTAGACCTTTAGAACTTATATGACCTAATCTCCTAGGCAACAGATTAGTCAAGTCATCAGTCACAGGATTCACATTATCATATACAGATTCAGTTTTGCAAACATAAAGATGTCTTTTCTTATTACCTTTGAAAACTACCAAAGAACCCTTTACGATTTTCATAACTCCATTTCCCCATCTACCCTCTAAACCACATGATTCTAAACCAGAACAAGACAACAAATTATTGCACAAAGCAGGAACATGTCTCACATCTTTTAGAGTCATAGAATAACCAGAATCAAACTTCAAGTAAACATCACCAATGCCAACAACTTTACAAAGTTTCTCATCAGCCATAGACACAGAACCATTCTCAACTTCTTTATAATTAGAAAACAAATTTCTAAAGGGTGACATGTGATAAGAGCAACCAGAATCAATTAGCCATTCATTTTCACACACAGTAGATGAATGCACAGAATTCACAGCATCACATAAATCAGTCACCATAAAGATATCATCCGAGTTTTCACCGGATGAGGAAGCATGATTCACTTGTTCATAAGATTGGTTGTTATCATTTTGTTTCTGGTTTTTCTTTTTAGGACAGTCTTTAATAAAATGATCAGGATCACCACAATTAAAGCACCTTCTGTTCTTAGGCCTAGACTTAGACCTAGTCTCGTTATACCTATGTTGAGACCTACCTCTAACATGCATAACTTCATCTGAATTTTGCTTACTACCTTTGTTCACTTTTAAATCTAGTTCTTTACTCTTAAGACCACTAATCACAGTGTCAAGCGTAATAGAATCTCTACCATACTTAATAGCAGATTTGACATCACTATATGTCTCAGGAATAGCATTTAAAAGCACAATAGGAGTATAATCATCAATATTCCTATCTCCAGTTAACTTAATATCTTGAATCAATTTAGTAAACACATCAAGATTCTCATCAACATCTTTGTTCAAGTCAAGCTTGAATCTGAAAAATTTTTCAAGTAAAAACAATTTACTAGGCAAAGAGGTTTCAGTATAAAGCTCTTCTAATTTTTCCCAAAGAAGTTTAGCAGAATTAAGTTTACCACATTTTCTGAGCACAGAGTCAGATAAGTTCAAGATTATGGAAGAGTAAGCAAATTCATCATCTTCAGCTTTCTTAGCAGGTGTAATATCATCAGCATAATTACCACCTATAGCCTTAAACACTTTCTGTTGAATTAAGATTCCTTTCATTTTCTGTTGCCAAATAGAAAAATCCGATTTTCCATTAAATGGTGCCATGTTATAGCCAGATATAGAAGCCATTGCACACAAGCAAAATATACGCACACTAAATCACGGGCTACCAAAATTACACAAAGTAAGCAGCAGAAGCAGGACCACACAAAACAGGCACAGATAACGAAAAACAGAAAGTTTTAGACAATTTTAAAATTTCAGTGAGCCACACTGAAAAAAAAATACAGAAAACACAGAATCACACAAATCCTAGTTTTCTACCAGCAAGCAAGCCTCAAAACCTAAGACCTAGACGCTCAACAAAGCAGTAAAAGTTTTAGGGTTCAAGCCAATCACTTACAACCCAGAGGCCAACGCTCTGGGGTTTTTCCACTGAAAAGCCGAACTGGCGCAGAATCTGAACCGCCGAACAGCTGCTGCCCGAGCGTCGCTGTTCACCCACCAGGCGCGGATAGCCGCTCTGATACCACTGTTAGGAGGGTATCCGCCTTGTCATCACCATGTATACCTGCAAAACAAAGACAAATGCAAATACACACAGTATACGAATATAATACTAAATCCAAAAGGATATCGAGGCAGGCTCAGATCTGCTGTTTTCCCAATCTACGTCACGGAGAAACCACGGCAAAGACCGGAAGGTGAAGGCAACACCTACTCCTCACACAACCCACTGCCTGACCAAAGCACACACTGGACAGAACCAATCAGCACTCAAAGTGCAATGGACAGGAACTCAACCACACGGCCAGACCACCACCAGCGAAGCACTCGGCCAGACCACTCTTCCCACCTCCAAGCTCACGGCCACCACTCCACCAGAAGCACAAAGCTCACGGCCGAACCACCACCGGACACAGCCAACTACCACCACTCTCCAGGCGAAGCACACACAGCACAAAGCCACGCACAGTAAGCTCACGGCCAACACCACTCACCAGCGAACCCACACAGCCCTTAACCGCACAGCACAAAGCCACACACAGACACCTAACGCACAGCACAAAGCCACGCACGGCCACCCTCCACACCAGAAGCACACAAGCTCACGGCCACCCTCTAAGGAGGAGACGGACGAACTTTGGTTTAAGGAAGAAGGAGCCGGATGAATGAAAGAGCAAGAGGAGATGTTCCAACAGTGGAGACGGCGGACGAAAATGAAGGAGGCGGACTGCTTGATTCAATTAGGCTTAGGGTTAGGGTTTAAATGGGAGGGATTAGTTTAGGTTAAAATAAGATTAAGGACAATGGGCTTAATTTTTGGGCCACAATACCCAACAAAAATAATATTAGGTTGGATTGATGTGTTTGAGGGTATTTCACCCCTTGATTTTTGGGGTGACGGCAAAATTTTAGTTTTCTTGAAAAAATTACATATAAACTTTAATTTTTTTGATTGAGTGGAACTCGCAGTGTCCGTCAGGAAATAGTCATGGCTACCCCGTTGAGTAATGTTCCATGGAATAAATCCATCTATTCCTACCCAATGGAGCACTACACCATGAGGTAGACAATGTTTAAGGACAAATGATTGAGGCATGTAAATAAATTTTTTAATAAGTATTTTTTTTTACCAAAATTTAAGACATTTTGTCTGTGTTTATATTAAATTAATATCCATATATCAAAATCTCAGAGAATCCAAATGAAAAATCAAATATTTATATTAACTATTATTTACTCAAAATAATTTAATTTAATTTAATTTCATGTGTGCTTCATTAATTTTGAATGATGGGTCATTAACTCTCACATTCAACTGCTTGTGGACTCGAGCGAGACATGACAACATACAATGTAGCTATTGTGTATATCAATTCAAAGCATAGCCATAAAAAAATCCACATAGAACAATGAAACTTAAAAAATATGAAATTTACAACAAAAAAAAAAAGATATTACAGGCCTATATATCAAAAAGTAGCTCATATAACAAACAAACGAAAGGATTGCTTGATTAATCCCCAGATGGCGATTGCGACGAAGAATCCGTTTGATTAACGGGTTCGAATCCAAGTTTCTTAATCATCTCTTTCGCGATAAGTTGATTAGCACTGTCCGAAGGGTGATATTCATCCCAGAACACATACTTGCTTCGATCTTTGCACAGTCTGGATGCCGGGACGCATGTTAGAGCTGGTCGAATATTGCCGAAGGAGCAGCATGGAGAGTCCGAGTTGCTAAACCCTACAAGTCAATGCATATTTTGAAAAAAATTATGATATAAAACTTTAATAAAACTATATTACACATATCTTGCATATGTTTCTCACCATATTTGTTTGGATTGCTGATTAAATCATTGACAACATCATATGCATCTCCAAATCTGAAGGTGGCATTAGGGAGGTTGTTTGACAAGTTAGCCACAACTTTGCTAGCTCCTGAATTGAAGCTTAGAGACAAATTATTGGTTCTTTCTTGGCATTCACCTGATGAACTCAAAACCCTTTGAAGTGGGATGCAACCCATCGGCCCTAACCCGAAAACCATTAGCTTCCGCGCCCCTAAGCTGTGTAATACCTGAAGTTCAAAAGAAATTAGCATGACCGAATATATAGGATCAAGTATTTGTCGATTTGTACTAGTGAAATACCATATTAGATTGTTGTGCCATACAAAATAGTAGACAAAGTTGTTGCTATCTAACAACAGCGTCTCAACAATTGGACTAACACGCAACTCATATGAATCGAACATATGATATTACCGTGAGTTGGTCTTGTAGTGTTTTCACCAAATACTGATTGAAGCTGTCATCAGAATATGTCCACGAATCGCTATAGACCGGCGTTAAGTAGTTATTTATAAAATCATTGCTTCCTAATGCGACTACATATCGAGCTTGTTGGAAGAATTTATCTGCTTCAGTGTCTCCAATCTTGGCTCTAACCAGTTCTTGTGTCCCTTGAAATAGTTCTATTTGCTTGTATAGCCCGAATCTCTGGATCTACATGATAAAAATTACTAACTTGTTACTCAAAGAACCTAAGCAACAATGTAAAATACAAAAAAAATTGAAATTAACGAGTCGAAAAGATTGATGAATATGAAGATTTGAACATTACGAAAAGAGAGCCAGTTTCATTCAAAATGCCACCACCTCCTGAGGCATAATTGACTCCATTTTGTAGAATAACATCTTCACTTAGAGATGGATCAAGAAATGCTGGAGGCCTTGCAAGCCCCATCTGGTCGCCTGAAATTCACCAACATTCAGATTGGTATTTTGACCTTCCACTACACTAGTTTCGAGCTATTTGTATTTAGAAAAAAATATGTACGGTTTAAAAATATGTGACATTTTAATATTATAATTTTTGAGAGAAGATTTTATTGCGGTGCAACAATTGTCCTTGCAGGAACAGCGATCGAAACGCGATGCTTATGCTGATGTACGGTTTAAAAGATTTGAGTTGCACTGTTACCCACCAACTATAGTAGCTTTTGGTAAAGCAGCAATCACTTGATCCTATAATTTTCAGAGTCAATACCACGTGTTCGATTCTCATAAGTTACAAGATAGTGCAAGTATTGGGAGGAGGATTGTTGGGTTGCAACAATTGTCGTTGCTGGGAGAACGATCGAAACATGATGTTTGTACTATTATACAGTTTTAAAAGATTAATAACGGTTATAATTTTTGATAAGACAACAACACGTTTGATCATACATATTATCATATACTAAACTAACACTTAAGCAATTTTCCCACATGAAAGCAATTAAACCATGCAAATGACAACTCGTGTGGCTCGAAGGTTTTTATTTTAAAATACATATAATGTTACGTTACCTATTATATCAGCAACCGTTCGGCCATTAGAGAACCTGCCATTGGGCAAACCATTTCCAAAATCAATACCATACCAAGGCAAACTAGCTCGAGCCAGACTCTTTGCAAGATTATTGTTGTTGCCAACATCCGATAGAGAATCCCCGAATATAAACTGCACTATCTTGCACTCATGGCCGTTAACAAAAAACCCGAAAATGATCGTGTAAAATATTACCAATAATTTTTCGAATTTCAAAACGATCATATTCTCGATCAATTTCTTCATGGTTTTGATATAATGGATGTTATGGAGAAAACTAAATCATGGTTCTTAAATTTTGAGTGTATGGTTAGGATTTAATAAGGTTTTGAACAAGAAAAAAATGACATGATGGTAAAGTTGGGGGAGTTTGATGACCAAACGAGACAAGATTCCAACCAACTCCAACTACCTTTGTCTTTTGTTACAACCGTAGAAGCCTAACCCTATTACACCAAGTTTAGAAACTTATATTAATTTGATGATTAAGAGTAATGTTCTTTAATACTAATTGATTAAATAAATTAATTCACATGTTTAAATAGGTTTTATTTGTAAAAATAATTTAAAAAAAAAAATTAATTTGCAAAAATACCATCGTTCCACCCATGAATGTTGCTATTTGAATGGCGTCCAAACAATATTTTATGTTGTGGGGCATTTAAAAGACCAAATATTTTATGTTGTAAAGTACAAATAACTTCACAGTCCAAATAAAACGTAAATTATTTAAAAGACCCGAAATTGTTTTTTTCTTTCTAAATTTGACTTCAGCTATAAATTTCGCATATCTCAAAGCTCAAAAACTAAATTATTTTTAGCTCGAATTGGGCTCGATTATAGTTTAAATTCAAGCTCGATTCATTTCGGTACTTGAATTGAATAAGTTTGATTTTTAAGCACCAATCGAGCTCAAAATTTAGCAGTATGTTAAGACATAATCCCATTCAAAGTGTTGTCATTTTATTTCATGTATCTATATTATAACATATGCAATATTATATTTTAAAAATTTATTTTATGTACAACATGACCATTTTCTTGATCAATTTTCGTGGATTTTGATACAAGGGTTATTACTTATTATGGAGAACACCAAATCAAGGTTCTTGAATTTTATGGGGTTTAGTTTACGACCCAAAGTTCTTATGGGCCAATTTATTACCCTAATGAATAACACATGCGAGAGACACACCCAAGTCCCAAAATGAAATGCAAGAAAGCCTTCGTTTATCCAATGCATAGAAGCACGATATGAGATGATGAGATGCTAGTACGAGGGTAATGTCGCCATACTATATCCAAAGCTTAAACTTTAGTTTGGATATATGGAGTTTACTTTAAATTAATACACTCATGAGATGCTAGCATTAGGTAATGCCCTCATGCCTCCATTTGGAGATTTCGCTACTTATAAGTTCAAATCTGAGCCATAATACACATTTTTATAAATTTTAGTAACTCAATAATTTTGGGCAATCTAGCTCGGCTTATGGTTCAAACTCAAGATCCCATGATTTGGGTACTTGCATTGAATAAATTTGATTTTTAAGTGAGATCGTATATTAGATTTTTGGTTTTAAGTCAAAGGTAAAAAAATTGGGCCTTTAAGCAATAGGTTGGGTTAAAGTTATTATTTTTATTAATAAGTATCTTTCAAAACTAAATATATTTAATATAAGCTCAAATATAAAAGAATATATTGTAATGCAATCAAATAATAAGGCTAAAAAATCTAAATAATAATTTAGATAATTTTCTTCTACCTTTTTGACATATTAAAGATAAAAAAGTCCAGCAAATAAGAATTTACTAACAAATGAGAAAGATAATTGATAATTCAAGAAATATATTCATATAATCTGTTATGATCGGAGTAGTGTTCAGAATGGGGTTGAATAAACGCTAAACTCAAAATCTCGTTTCTTTAAAATACAACATACTGTTAAGTACTGCAGTAAGATTTCAATTGATTACAAGGAAGTACACAATTAAAAGATAGTGCCGAAGGTATCTACCGGACTTGTGAGTTATGAACTGATAGGCAAAAGTAAAGGGGCAATAAGGTAAAGTGCAAAAAAGTAGATGATACAAGAATTGTTTATGGAAGTTCGAAATACAAAAACTTATACATCTCTCATTCTTCCTTTGTAGGAAGGTTACATTAGAAGACTTTAGTTTATATTTTTCAGTATACAACCTACTTAGGCAGTCACACAGATTTGCCTAAACTTCTATCAACACAATAATCACAAATATTACAAAATGATTCTTACAACACTCTCACAAGATATAAAAAATATGTTTATTATTGAGTGTTCTTGAGCAGTAGACTAGAATGCTTAGATCTTTTCGATCTCAGTAAGGCATAGATACTGCTCTGCAAAACTTCAGAATATTTCAATAAGTGTTTTGAATGACTGTTTTGCTTGTTTTCGAATGAAATAGATTCAAGATTCAGAGTGTTGAGACATTTCTTCAATCTGCTCTTCGACGTATTTATAGACTCGAAAGTCTAAAGTCAACTATTCTCTAAATGGAAAGAACCGCGCAAAATAGCTTCCTGATTTTCATCCAAATTCCTTTTGTCCTCTTTCCAAATCAATTCACAAAACGGCTAGTTCATTCTGACGAGATTGGTGGCGCTGATATGGCATTGCGCTGTTTTGTGGTACTATTGTCAGAGTGAATCTGTACGAGTTTTGTCCTATTGCCTTTTTACGTCTGCTTACTTCTCCTTAGTGATTTAGTCTGCTAGATAAAATCAACTGATGTCTTGTAATGTCTGCTAGTATCTTCCAGTGAATACGCCAGTGGACTTTACAATGTGCTATGATAATCTGATCCAGTAGACTTCTATTTCTGCATCTGGTAGATGATGACTTCAACTCTTGGCACCCAGTGGACTCTATCTTCCAGTAGACCTTTGTAGAGTTAGTCGACAGACTTCTTCGATGCAGTGGACACTTCAAGCAGTAGACTTTTGTTATCATCAAAACTTAGAAATGTTTTCCTAATATAATCACCGAATATTTAATGAAATTTGTAAAATTAGAATAAGAGGAGAAAACTCCCAACGAAATTTCAGATTTATGGGAAACTTCTTCCAAATTTTCAGAGTACTTTCCAATAAAGTTCAAATTTAGCATTATGTTAGCAAAAATAATTAACATTCGACACTCCTTGTTAGCAAGAGGTTCACATGTATAAAAAAAAAAACGATTCACAAACATATGATAATAATTATAGTCCAGTTCCGAAAGTTTATATGGATATAATTACGGTGTAAAGATTATATGCTATACTTTTAAAATGGATTGGTTGGAGCCAAAGTTTTATAAAACGAAATTCTCGGTTGAGTTTTTGGCTATTTTTTAAACATATAAAATGCAATATTTTGGGT
Source organism: Haberlea rhodopensis (assembly GCA_907163345.1). Taxonomy (NCBI): domain Eukaryota; kingdom Viridiplantae; phylum Streptophyta; class Magnoliopsida; order Lamiales; family Gesneriaceae; genus Haberlea; species Haberlea rhodopensis. The sequence goes on along the minus strand of CAJQUN010001114.1, from coordinate 61,279 downwards.
ATTATGCATGCTTAGCCGGGGGGGGGGGGGGGGGGGGGGGGCTTTTATTTTGGTAATCGTCATGGATAGACGATAGGTTTGGAAGTTGTGAACGTGCTTGTGCACGTGATTGCATGCCTATGTTTAATTGGGAGTTATTTTCATGTTAGCACTTAACTCATCGGGTCGTGGGACTCAGGCGAGGTTGGGCACAAGCTACGGAATTATAAGGTACGTATGACGTACGAGCATAGCCCTTTAATATAATTGCAATTGTTGAGTGCTTGGTACACCGTATTGCAACGAATGTGTGTGAGAATGCATGATATATGGTATTAGCAATAAATGGTTATTGAAATGCATGGTTTTCGGTAACTGCTACAATGTATATATATGCGTTGGGATTTATATGGTGTCGCTTTTGAGCGAGCAATGATTGGGATGTTGTCGCATTTGAGCGAACATCGGTTATGACGCCACTGCTGATGAGCATGCGTGAGAACGAAACACCGCTATTGTAGAGCGAGCAATGGAATAGAACAATGGAACCATAAGTGAAATATATGGAATACTTGTAATCATTGTTTAATGATTTGATATTATTGATGATGATATCGGTATGTGGCAAATGAATTTATTAATCAACGTAATGATTAACTAGCATTTGAGAATTTGATGGTTTCAGTTGTTTTGAGAACATGGGCAGTGCAAGGAATCCCGGATGAGGGTGATACCATCCAGGGAGCATCCTTTATATTTCATAACATTTACATTTTTGTAAATTATGAATTGTGTTATTGTAATTATTGGATTTGGGATATTGATATGCTCACCCCGTGTGGGGGCTGTCTCTGTTGGGGCAGGTTATTAGGTACATCTATGGCTTGGAGTTGAGCTCGAGCTGTGGATTTGAGGTGCTTCCAGGACCGAGGTACCAGCGATGGTATTTAGCATGATACTTTATACATTAGATACACGCATACTTATTCGATGCTCGCATGTGAGCACTATGATGTGTATATGGGTTGTATAAAGAAGGCAAGGGCCTTTCTCTTTTCATTTATGTGATGCATGCAATTATTTATTGAATTGCTAAATGAACTGAGAACATGTTAGTGTATTATAATGGTGCATGATACATATGTGGCCTTGGTTGGGGGAAACTAGACATTATATGGAATAATGTAAAGGAATTTTATTATTGACATGGTTTGTTATGATGTCAAGTGGGATTTTCCCCTACTTATATAATTACATGCACTAAATGCTTGGGTTAATATACTAATAATGGATTAAGGGCACGGGGTCCTTACATTATAGTTACACCGTTACCATCAGCTATAATTTTGGTAAAACAGCAAGCCCTTGATCCTATAATTGATATCAGAACCAATGTCACGTGTTCGATTCCCATGAGCTGCAAGGTAGTGCAATTTTGGAATAATTGTCCCTGCTTGGAGGGCGATAAAAGCTTGATGCTTGAGCTGCTATACGATTTAAAGATTAGAGTTGCATGTTACCAAATACTATAGCTTTTGGTAAAACGATAAGCGCTTAATCCTACGGATCAACAACAACAACAACAAATAATACTTTAATCTCAATGAATTGGGGTATGCTACATGAACAATATAGAGAATCAAGTCGGGTCGGACACATGCGTCAATCTTCTCCACGCCCTTCTATTGGTCAGAATATCCTCTTTAATCACCTTGAACACCAAGACATTGCGTATAATTTCGAGCCATGTATTCTTCGATCGTCCTCTTTCTCTCGTGAAATGGCCGAAATCCATGGATTCCACTAGACGCATAGGTGCATTGCTTACGTGTCCAAACCACGTAAGCGTCTTCTCTTGCATCTTCTATTATATACAAGTTACACATACTTCCGCTTGAATATCTTCGTTCCTTATTTTATCTCTTCTGGTCTTACTGCACATCCAATGAAATATACACATCTCTGTCGTACTCATCTTTTAGATTTCTCTTGGGTGTCCAGCATTCCGTCCCATACAATATTGAAGGTCTAATGGCGGTACTATAAAACTTTCCCTTCAATTATAGCTGGATATTTCGATTGCATAGAACTCTAGTGGTGTTTCTCCATTTTCAACCAGCCCGCCTGAATCATGTGGTTAGCATCACTGTCAATCTCTCGATCCTTTTGGATAACAGAACATATGTATCGAAACTTGGTGCTCATCGATAACTCTTGACCATCGAATGCCACAACATCAGGATCCCGAAATGTACGACCACTAAGTTTGCACTCTATATATTTTGTTTTAGACCAACTTAATCAAAAACCCTTTGATTCAAATGTTTCTCTCCATAACTCCAATTTGGCATTTACCACTGCCATGGTTTCATCGATTAACAAAACATCGTCAGCGAAAAGCATGCCCCAAGGTAATTTAGTCTGTATATTTTTGTTATCTCATCCATCACTAGGGTGTGGAGGAAATGACTTAACATAGACCATTGGTGTAATCCAACAGTAATCGAGAACTCATTTATCACTCCACTGCACGTTCCCACATTAGATGCTACAGATGAAATGAGTTAATTTTGATGGAAGAATTTGACTTTACGCGTGATTTGAAATGTTGCAAATACCGAGTGTATTTAAAATCAATTACAGTGAATATTCAAGAGCTCATGAGCCTAGCACAACCGATAAAAGATCGCATCTACTTTGAAGAGGTTCGGGTTCGAGCCATGCAATGTGCGAAAAAATATTAAACATATTTAGCCCTTCCTCCTCTCAAAGCAAAAAAAAAAATTACAATGATTACGAAGTTTATCCAAATGACTCAATTCAAAATTCCAAACACACTCTACGTGATCCAAGTCTTTATTTTAGAAAAATATAAATTTCAACATAAAATTTACGGATTCAACTAAAGAGGGATATAAATAATATTTATTAGAATGCTTTTAAATTTAAATCTATGGTGGTGTTGGGGCGGTTTTGGTTATGGCGGCGGGATCGAAGGAGGTGGCAGACTCACTTGGGATTGGCAGTTTTGGTGATGGGGTTGCTTGCGACGGTAGATTAGGTGACGTAGCTGGCGCTATTTGCCGGGGGGGGGGGGGGCGGGGGGGGGGAGGGGGAGGGAGGGAGTCGATGCCGGTGTGGTTTTGGGTGGCGAGGGCATTCTTACTGGTGGTGCCTTGTCCTTTCTAAATTAGACTAGGTGTTGCGTTCGGGCCTTCCATTTCATTCTCGACGGTGGTTGTGTGGTAACCCCGCCAAAGGCATGAGGCAACTCCGGTGGAATACACTGGTTTGGGGAGCGACCGGTGCATTCCTGTGTGCTCGACTGCCTTGTCACATTAGCTCCTCCCTTTTGCTTATTATATTCCCTCATCTATGTTTCTCTACTGTGTGAGTCGATTGGTAGATATGTTTTTGTCCGTAGTTGTATTGGGATATCGGTTTTTGAATATCTACCTTTTAGGTACTTGTTTGGTATGGCCATTTCAATTTGTGATGGGGTTTTTTTGGTTATCGATTTTTGAATATCTACCTTTTAGGTACTTTTTGGCATGGCCATTTCAATTTGTGGATGGGTTTTTTTGGTTATGTGTCACGGTGTGGGAATCACTTGATTTGACTACTAACAGTCCCCGATTTCGTGCGTCATTCCGTGGCGCTATATTGTCGACGGTTTACCGTTAGGGATTTGGATACGAGAGCCTACGCGTTTGTTGGACTTTTATCGATTTTTGTCTTTCGCATATTCGTTCATGTACCTTCACATATCTTGGAAGACAGTTCTCTTTTACGACTTCAAGCTCATTGACTTGGTTTGAGGGGACCCTGATTCGCTTGGATGGTCGTTGGTTTCTCCTAGTCAAGCTCGTGCCCTTATGTTGTGCCTTATGTTAACCATTAGGCTATTTATTTACTCAAATTCTCGAAGTCTATCTATTAGTGTCTTTTGATACTTGCATATAATTGACATTTGTACTTGTTTTACTTGTGAGTGGTTTTAATATTACTCTGGTTTTATGCTATAAAAAAGTATATTATTGCATCAAAAACTATTATAGTAACAGTATTTTTTCCTAAAGCAAAAAAATGATCATCTTTAGTTATAAGATTTGAAAAATGTAAATTATGTACCTTGTAATTACAATATTTTTTTCAAATGATTATAATTAAATCTAATATTTGTAATCAAAAAATTTATTTCCGCGTGATTTGATTTAATCTAGCTATTGGCATCTATAATTTGATTATTTCTCATACTATTTATTATATTTTGTGGGACCCGACTCGGACATACTTTACATGGTTTATTGCTGGTTTTCGATCAGAATTACGTTTTTGGTATTGTTCTGTCATGTCTTGTAGGAATCAACGAAACTACTTGAGTTGTGGACTAAAAGGATGCAACGAGCGGATTAAAATGATGTATTGAGGTCAAGACTCCAAGGTTTCCATCCTACAGGTTGGCGTAGCTACGCCATTATCAGGCGTAAATACGCCAAGGCTACGGCATTTCCAACTTTTTGAAGAGTTACAGTAGGCGTAGCTACGCCTGAAAGGCGTACTTACGCCAGTTTCAGGCGTAGCTACGCCAAGGCTACGTCATTTGAGATTTTCTGAAGAAAGAGTTCAGGCGTAACTACGCAACTTTGAGACGTAGCTACATTAGTTGAGGCGTAATTACGCCAAGACCGTGGCGTAAATACGCCAGTCACGCGGGAAGCCAAGTTTTTAACACATCATCGGCGTAGTTATGCCAGTATCATTGGCGTAAATACGCCAACAGAATTTTGGAAATTTATGCTACATTCCTTATCTGATAAGGGCAAGAATGGATGTTTTTTGGGGAAGATTCATTCAGACTCAGAAAAAGGAATTAGGTTTGGAGGAGGAGAAAAAGATAAGACGACGGCTCGGAGCAAAAAGATTTCATCACGAGACGGAGGCATTCATCTGAGAACGAAGAAAAGCTTCAAAATCGTTTTGTATTTCTAACTTTTATTTGGTTTTATGGATTGTCTAAACATGTCTATGTGTTTAATTCATTCTAGCATGAATTAACTCTATTTTTCTAGGAGAACGACGTAGCTTGTTTTGAAACTACGCTTATTATGAATAGATTGAAGTATTTGGATTTTCATATGGTTTATTTGTGTTTCCATGTTCTTAATGTTTTTGATCTACTGGACATAGATTGAATGATGTTATATTTGTGATCTATCACTTGAGAGAGGGGGTTGTGAATAGGAAAGAAGGGATTCATATCGTGGAAGTTTATAGTGTTCGAGAGACCTATAACTCCATAGAAGTCGTTAAATGAATTACTGTGCAATTTCAATTGTTTGACATTTGATCTTAGATAGAGATATAGAGAGGTAGTAGAAAATAAATAATAATTTTCGGCTAGTAAACTAGAAAAATCCATAGTATTGAGATCAAGGAATGATAATTGTAGTGGATGAACAAGTGAAATCGAACTCCTAGATTTGTCTCTAACTGATTTTTTCCACCTCAAGATTTTATCATTGGTAGTTTAATTGATTTTTATTGTTTGCATAAAACACTCAACCATTCGATCCTCTAGATAAGACAAAGATTATTTATTTCAGTACTTAGATATCACTTTATAATAAATCTTTGTGGGTTCGACATCTTTTATACTAAAACTTGAAAACTGTACACTTGCGGTAAGGAATTTTCACGACAGTAGTACACATCACCTCACAAATTGATATCTTACTGGATTGACTCGATCTTGAACCTAGTTACAAATTATTTCCTATAAGCATAATATAAGTAATTTATAGTGATTAATGACCCAAATGCATTGTTGAACATTCTTAAACATCATTTTGTACAAAACTTGTCTGTGTAATTTTGAATAAGACTTTAAAAATTAATGATAATTCAATGAAAATTTCCAGAAATGTCTAAAATCATCCCACCAACGTTCGGTCATCGACAAATTTAATATCGGGGAGGTGCGTGTAATTCACGCGCCGCCGGGCCGGCGCTTGGCGGATCTTCGGCAGCCACGCGTGGCTGAAAATTTTATGGCTTGTTCATCTCGTCGTGATCTACAACTTTTATTCAGAAACCATTTTGCCCAGAATTTGAGTTTTCGAAATGATTAGCTAGGGTGTTTCGGTAGCTGGAAATCCGAACATACGGCGACATTTTGGGAAATCGGCCGACATACCCATACATTTTAACACATTTCGAACAATTTTTATTTTATACGAAAGCCCAAAAAATGTTTGTAAATAAAAGAAATGAAGGCATGAACACCATACCTCAAACAAATTTCTGGGTTGGATTTCAACTCATGTTCTTCACCGGTTTTCGAATTTCTGGGTGATTTGGCTTCGATTTTGTTACACCCCTCGAACTAAATGTTTTCTGGGTATATAAGAAGGGTTGTGTTTACTTTTCAGAATTTTTTGACAAAGTTTGATAATTTCCATATAATATTTCCTATTTTCTACATTTTTCTACACCACATTCTCTCATATTTGTCAACAATTCTTCTTGAATTTGTATTTAGATATGATGAAATTGGGGGGTATTTATAGGGGTTTTGAGACTTTAAGTTGTTGGTATGTGTTGCGGGCATGCGACAATTTTATGACAAATAATAACTCTTAAAATTAATTGAAAATTATAATGATATTATAATTTTATTTATTTTGTATTTTGTTTATACATCTATGACATATATATATATAGATATATATATATATATATTTGAATTTAGTGTAAAATAGTATTTTGATGCCTAATAACTTTTGTTTCAATATATTACTATTATTATGGATTTATTATTATTATTATTATTTTAATATTATATATTTTAAGGAGATCATTTTAGTAGTGGTATTTAAGATAACTTCAAATTATTTTTGTTTAGTTGTGTAATTTAGATTTTTGGTGTGTTACATATTTTATCAAGAAAATATATCTAACATTTTGAAAAATAAAAAAAATATTTCAAATATCTGAAACTATCATCAATTTTTGACAGGACACCTTTACGAGATATTTACCAGCGATATAAAAAAACTTTTACGAGATATTTCATTAATTAGGTCCCTCGGAATTTTTTTTTAAAAAAAAACTAATAAAAAGTGTTTGTGTGGCAGCAGATTATTGGGCCTTCTAAATCGGATATTTTTTTGTTCCCATAGAATTTTTTTGCCCTCCTTTTTTTATTTAAAATTGTGTCTCTCTTATCAAATTTCCTGCGTTCGTCCATGAATTGTTCGAATCAAAGCAATAGTTGGTGTCACTGACATCCAACTTCCATTGTTATCGGAAACTAGCTTGACGAATGAGGTCTCTTAAATCCAGTTTTCTTTTGTTTTTGAAAAATGGAGTAATCACCTAAACTTGGAGGAAATTGATATTAAAAAAAACAGACTTTCTCAATCTCCTTTGATTGAGTCGATCGTTGATTGAAAGCTCAACATGTGCATTTAAGGACCCAATTTGCATTGTCCAGCGTAATTCCTGCCTGTAGATATGAATATTGACTTGTAATAACTTAATAATTAAGATAGGTTTGAAAATTATACGCAAGTGATTGGGAAACCTGTGAGAGATACATTTTGCAATTTGCGGCTAAAAGCGATGTTTGATCCTATCCGTAAGAACCCGGTTTTTCCAACCAAGTCAATAACTAGAGTTTTGATCAACTCAACTACACGGTATTTTGATCTGCTCAATTACCCAGAATTTAGTCAAACACAACTACTTGATATATCAATATAATATTATAAATTAAAGGATAATATTGAATTGTATTAAAGATAATATTGATTTGTACAAAAGATAATATTTAGTTTATATGATTTAATCTTGTAGAGTTGTAGCTAAACAAATGACTAAGTATTTAAATAACTAGAGTTTTGGTCAAATTAGAATCCTTAAGTTAATCCAACCACTTGATGTTATTTGGCCAAACCAAATACTACATATAGATAATATTGAAAAATAATAGATAACATTGAATTATATATCATAATATATTGACAAGATATAATATTGAATTATATTATGATTATCTTTTAGATATATAAATATAACCAAAATTCGAAGATAAAGCACAATCTAAAGATAAGTTTTGGAAGATACGATTGAATCTCAGAAGTCGTAGGAACCGAGATTCTCGAATTTCAAGCTCTATAAATATAAGACTCTTCTACGTAGTATGCAACTCAAAAATCTCTCACAATTCACACAATTTTCGAAACATACACTAGCACACACTAAAAGGTGTGAATTTTTCAGCAAGGAAAGGAGAGGACATTCATCACGTTTTTGCCACCCAAATTCTTTGAAACACGCAAGAATCGTGTCTGATATCTGTAAGTGGGCTTTGTTATATATTCGTTTCGTTTTCTAAAAATCATATGTATGTTTTGAAATCTCAATCGAATATGTGATGTATTTTAAAATTACGACGTTTTGAGAATAAATTTTGATCATCGAGAAATAAATGGCTATACGGAGCAAAGTGCTACGTATGATGGGAGCCACCTCTTGAGTCCAAAGGGCAAAGTGCTACGTGTATGGGGGCCACCTCTTGAGCCTGCGGGGCAAAGTGCCACGTACATGGGAGCCACCTCTTGAGCCGACGGAGCAAAGTGCTACATATACGGGAGCCACCACTTGAGTCTATGCAAGTCCCTATAGATTGTCGGTGTTATGGATCTATGTTTAAGTGATATGAGTTATGATTCTGATATGATGTTCTGTTCTGGCTCTGATTAGAGCAATTCTGTTAAGTTTATGTTTCTGTATTCATATCAGTTTATGTCCGATTATTATATATGTTTTTGGAAAATTATGAAAAAAAAGTATTATATTGTCACATCGATTGACCCCAACTTGCTGAGTGTTTTCCAAAACGCTCACCCCTTACATCCACTCCCCAGATAGAAGTGAATATGAAATCAAGAGGAATTTCAAAACCAGTTCTGGAGATGGTGAATTAGATGCTATTGTTCAAGATGCCGCTGCCGTTAATTTATGAAATTTTCGCTTATATTTGTAAGAATTATTTATTTATTTTTGGAATAATAGACTGCTTTTCGTAGAATTCTGTATTACGAGGCTTGTTGATTTTGAATGTGTTTAGAATCAACGCCGATGTTAACGACCCCGCTCTCGGGGCGTGACACTATCAGATTGTTTTACAAAGAAAAGATTGCGCCTTTGTTAAGGATTTTATGTTATAAAAACTAAATAGCTTACTTGTTTGGAGTAATAAGAGTTGGTTGAAGAACGATCGAAAAGTGATATTTGAATTGATATACAGTTTTAAAAAAGTTGAGTTAAAATATTACGGCTGGATATAACTTTTAGCATAGGTGGCAATCTTTTTCTAATTGTTTTTAAATTATATTTAATTTTTTATTACTAATAATTAAAATAAAAGATAATAGTTAGAATAGTTAATAGTTAATCGATAATATATAATATTTATATGCTTTAATAATAATTAATATTTAATATTTAAAACAATTTGCAAGCTTGCAAATTCTCCATATAATCTCACTTATAATTACTGCATTGTATTTGCAATTGTCAGTAATTTGCAAGTGAGATAAAGTTACTGACTTGGTATTAATACGTTGTAAACTTATCTAAACTAAATTATAATATTTATTATGAATTTTGATTTTATAATCAAATGTTCTTTTTATCAATTAGTTACTTAATTTAGTATTATATTACTTAAAAAATAGTAACAACATATTATAAAAAAAATTAAAATTTATTTCATATACGTATCATATGCCGGAGCCGAAACATTTGAAATCATATTCACATTAATATGATTAAGACTGAATTCGTACTCCTAATTATATATGTTATAATATCACTCTCTCTCTCTCTATATACTAGCGACACCTGCACGCATTGCGTATATATATAATCGTTTATTTTTATATAATATATTTTTTATTATAATAAATATTTATGAAAATTACCTTATTTTTAATAATTTTTTTTCTTCTATTCGAATTATAAAATAAAAAAAGTTTATTTATTTATTTAAATCGTTTATATTTTTAAATATCAAGGAAGCTTGTGTTTTTAATTTTAAATTGCTAAGTTTTAGCATGGCATAACATGAGGGGCAATATTGAAATTATGAAAAAGGCTTCACCAAAGAAGTTACTCTAGGGTGCTCTTGCATTATAATATAGTATAGATAGTATAGATATATGGAAAATTACATATTATTTTTGTGAAAATTAGAAAATGTTGGGTGCTTTGAAAGGACAGTATTTAAATGTTTTTTTTTACTCTGCACAATATTATATAAATATTGATATTAACTAATCTATATATAGTGTGGAGTCTCTATTGGGTGATAGATTTTAGCCAAGGTTCGCCAAAGTAATAATTAAAGAAATGGGTCAAAGATTAAGAACCCATGCTATAGCCTATAGGCTATATCCCATGTAAAAGCATTCGAAACGAAGCGAAAAATAATTTCATACCATGTTTATCATTATATAATATGTATGTGTAGCCAAAAATATTTTGGGAAATTGTAAATTATGTCCTCTCTGTATATCATCTTTACAATTTTGGTTCTCTATGTTGTTGAGTCTTAGTCCTATATCTTTGTTTTTATTTTTTTTAAAAATTTAGTCATTTTCTGATGCGGCGTCGACCAATGCTGACATACCTGTCTGACATGGCGCTGACGTGCCTGACACCACTTCGGAATAACAACTAAAAACTTAAAAATACAACTATGTAGGTGTATTTTTCATTTTGGGCTATATGAAGTGTAATTATTAGAGGTATTAGACCCCAAAAAGACAAGTCAATTATTATGATGAAGTTTCAGTAAAGGAAAGTTTAAATATACTTATTATTGGATTATAAATAGACGTCAGGAAATACTGGTGCAGAATATGTGTTATACAGGGGCCCCATTTGATAATAATTTGAAAATAAGAGGGGCCCCATACCATAACGTAATCACCCTAATCTAATAGAAGAAAAAAAGTGAACTAATACTGAAATTTGACTATTTTAAGGACAAAAATTCCATAAGGCCGACATATAGCCAGGACTCACTTTCGATCTAAATAAAAGTTTGATTTATCATTTCCAAACAATACATCCCATCATCCAAAAGCTTTAAAAGTCGAACCCAATTCCAGGTATCTCAGAAATGTACACCAAATGATGCACAAATTACAAACTTCTTGTTGCAAGAGATGGGAGCTTATTCATATCCAATACGCATCCACGTAAACACTAAATTACAAGTGATTACACTTTCTCCTCTTCCAGCACTAAAAAAACCTATGGTTTCTGTTTGTGCTACATATACCTATATGATTTGACGTATTTGGCATCAAATTTTATTCAACTTTGTACTTGGGGGACATATGTCATTCATTTACATATATAGAATACAAAACATGGGAAAATCCTAAAAACCAACCTCAAAAAACTGCTGATTTGTTAAGAAGACACAAAAGAAATATCTTCAGAACAAATCAGCAGCTTCCCTTAAGGCAGCTATGTCCATGAAATCCACGTCTTGCCCTTGTGCAGCCGCATCATCTAGGAGCCATTTCTCCAGCTGACCAAAGGGCATTTGGTTCTCCAAATTGGGCCTATTCTCATCCATAAGAATCCCAGTTTCAGGAGTGAAATTAGCAGTTTCGAATTTGGCTTCATCCTCCACCGAAAACGATTGCGAGGCATCGGAATTCCCAGAGTTCAAGCTGATAAAAGTCCCTTCAGTCGGGCTAGAACTCGATCCCATTGAAGGGTTGTTAAAGGAAGTACTCTCAGATGAGGACTTTGGTGATTTCTTCCTCAAATCTTCGAGCAAACGCGCTATGTTTTCAGTGCTTGATGCATATGTAGATGTTTGGATAGGCTTTTCATATGTTTCTGGATAGTTTTCGAAAAGCATCGAACCGATTGATGAATCCGAATCCGATCTATCGATGGATAGAGGCTTAGGGAAGAGATTCAACCCAGTCGACGGATTTGTACCATATTTATTGAGTGATAGAGCCTCACACAAGGCTTGTTTAGCCATGTGAATGTCTGTTTGAAGCCTCCTCTCCCACTGGCCCTTTGTGATTGAGTGAGAATTTGATGTATTCCCATTTTCGCCATTTTCGTTATATCCCTGAAGCTTTCCCATTTTCTTTCTTAAGTGAGTGTTCCAATAGTTCTTGATATCATTATCAGTTCTCAACGGAAGGTATGAAGCTATGGCAGCCCACCTGCAAAAAAGGTTACGTTATTTAACTTTCTTGTATAATAGTCACTTTAAGGGCATCATGGCATAACTGTCGAGGTAAAGTCAGGACTTAAAAGATCGAACGGGACAATACATAACACATAAATCCCAATTGAATTCCAAGGTACTCTTTTGCTTTAACTTCACTTTAATTTAATTATTTATTGAATTAGAACTATATTGAATTAAATTTAGGGATTCATCACTCGAGGGACTACTCAATAATTTCACATTTCATTTATATGATAATTGAATAACGAATTAAGAAAATCTAACGAAAAATCAAGAAAAAGAAGACGGAATAAATGAAATATTGCTTAGTCTTTACTTGGGAACTTGAGTAAGGAGTAGATTTTTGTTTTTGGGTTTTCTAGAATTTAAAAGTGAGAACTCGATTATTTATTTGGTGTACCTACTTACGCCGTATGAAAGAAAAATTCTTTCTTAAGATAGAATACTTTAATTAAGTAAAAGCTAATCTAGGTAGACAAATAGAGTATAAAAATCCAAGAATCTTCATTTTAGCAAGTGGGATTTTGTTATGACACCTAAAAACCCTAAAGAAGCATGTAGAGATCTTGCATGACTTCATATTTTTCACTGAATCTCCATTAAACCGGACTAACATGAAATTATCCATGAACCTACCGATTGCCAAGAAGGGCTTGAAGATGAACTATCTTCCTTGCTTCATGTTCGGTGAAGTTACCGCGTTTTATGCCCGGCCGGAGATAATTAGTCCACCTGAGCCTGCAACTCTTACTGCATCTGAGCAAGCCTGAAAGAAGAAAAGAGTATTTCCAACAACGATTCTAAACTTAACTATTTCAAACCGATGATTTAAACTTAAGTCGGTAAGCACTCAAGAAGTAGGTGATGCAGCTGCAGAATATTTATTACACAGCTTTAAATAATTACACCGAACCCTAAAAAAAGAAAAAAATTAAAAATGCATTTAAGAAGAAAAAGTTGAAATATAAACAAATTTTACTCCAAAAGAAACAGATAGAAAGGGGGAAAACAAGAATTCTTCATGATCATTACCCGTGTTAGTAGGAACAGCTCTCCAATTTCCAGAACCATGTTCTTGAATATAAGAAACTAAAATGATGTCTTCTTCAGGAGTCCAAGGCCCTTTCTTCACACCAATGTTGTCACAACAAGGTGGCCTCCCCATCTCACTCTAAATTTGTATGATATATTTGATTAAACAGAGAAGGATTCAAAACAAGAACACTTTCAGTTTCAGATGTTCAAAAGAAAATAAAGGGTTTCTTCTTCGATGGTTCTTTATTTTCTTGAATTATGAGATCAGAATCCGGAGACAGGAGTCTAACTAAGGAGGTGGGATTTGTCCGTGGGATATAGAGAAGAGACCAAAGGTGTTTGTTTAGGCTGACCTAAGAGACGAAGGGGTAAAAGTGCTAAGTCATCACCACTTGTGTTTGTTGTCGACTTTAAGAACGGTGTCTTTCATAACATTTATACCACACATATGATGTATGTCTATACACATTGTGGTGTAGATGCCGAGCAACACCAAGGCGGCATAAAAGGTACCCTCATCATCTATGATGAACGAGTCAAAAGCAGACAGCAAAGAGCATTAAATTCATTTTCTTGCAAAAATCAGCAATTGCTTAGTGAATACCACTTTCACTTTTCCACTCTTTATTATTTTATATTTTTTACATAACCGCCTGATATTCAATGAATTTTTGTGTTTGTATTTAGATCATAATTAATAATTGAGAAAAAATTTATAAAATTACAAAAGAAACAAATTTCGGATTAAGACTGAAATTTGACTAATCAAACAACCCAAATCAAAACTACGTCAAAACCAACTTTGCTAATTTCTCTTATGATTTAAACAAGCTTTTTCATGTTTTGCACAGTTTTCAGTTGTCACCACGTAAAAGCATGGTTGTTTGGACTTATAGACACATTAATAAGAAGTGAAGTGGGTTGTGCTAATCAGTCCAGAGGCGGATCCAGGCTAGAATTGCCTATAAGGGGTGTCCCTTGACCTCGTTAGGTCTGTCCCAGAGTCGATCACCGATCCTTTAACTTCTCCCTTTTAAACATATTTTATGGGTGGTTCTAATTTATTGGTAAATCTATTTCGTGTAATCGTTGCTCAAGATTAGAGAATACCTCATGTTTTATGTCAAATAGAATACATGCAACGTAAAGCCATGTACTAAGCGACAAGTAGGCATGAGGGCTGCAACACGTGGATGCCAATGGACCAGTCTTTTTATGCGTTGGACGGTGGATGACTTCACATCCGTCTACGAGCACACAGAAGAATTGTTGGGTGCATCATTCCCAACACTTATGAACTATAATATACGACAAATATAAATGAATTCTTATTTATAAACTAATATCCGATATTTATAGGAGAAAATATATTCTATTGTTGTTAAACTTAATTTCATTGTTACGTGCTTACTAATTTACCTCGTAATACTTGATCAAATCAACACTATCATTTAGATGTTTATGAGCATCAAGTACTCTAGAGGCTCGAGGAGCGATGTGAACAGATCAAAGAGCTGTAGAGAGCCATTCTCATGATAAAATTCAAGCATTGCTAACCACAATGACTAGCTCGGCATACCCCTGTATTGGCACATCACAGCTTGGCAAAGCTGTTGGCAAATCACAGCTTAATAATGCTGTGTATTATGTGAGTAAAGAAAGGGATAAGGATGCCAAAGATCATAGAAGTGATAAGGTTGGATACTCACATATTATTGCCTATAAAAGTGAGAAAAGTGGAGTGATAATACAATTCAAATGTTAACAAGTTCAAGCCAAGATGATAGTCTATCAGATGTGGCCATTCGAATATGATTTAAGATCAAGAAGATCAATTCTGATAAGATGCACAGAAGCCTCTTTTAAGTCTAGGTTCATGTGGAGCAAAATTAGAGTTTAACGAGTAAGGCAGACTAATACATATATCCTACATTGTTATGAATTAATAACTTAAACCTAATCAAGATTCTCGATACACCTGCGTTCAAGACAGTAATCGAATGCATAGATGTTGCACGATCAACAATGAATTATCACAGCACAATTCACCCTTCCACTAACGAATATGGCATTGATCAGTGAAGTTAGTGCTTCGATTCAATGAGTTTATGGCGGCAATATGGCAGTGAACAAATGAACAAAGCAAGGATATAAGTTGAACAATTACTCAGCAAGAATTCAACAATGAATTAACGATCACACAATCAGAAAACAAACAAGCGAAATGAAGCAAGAAGAAATGAACAACACCGATTTACGTGGTTCGGCCAATAACGCCTACTTCCACGGGAGTCAATGATATTGATTATCTTCAATCAAGAATCCAACATACTATTCTCCAGGATTCACATCTAAACACTCTTATGCATTACAATGTATTAGACTTCACAAATTCTCTTCAGAATTGATTTCACTCTTGATTCCCTTGCACTTTTTCTTCTCTGTTCGCTACTGGTGTTTTTTAATCTGATCGCTTCACTTTCTTGGACTCTGATCAGGTATATTTATAGCTCCGCAATAGTCACCTATTACAGCAAGTATCTGGTTGCTATACTCATTCGAAAATCAATTAGCAGTGTAAAAGAAAAAAATCGTTGCAACTGCCACAAACAGTTGCTGAACCCGAGCTTCTAAAATAATTCTGATTGAATAAGTTGATAATTCTTAACAATCTCCACCTTATCAACTTATCCAATGCATCATACCATTGACTCCAGTTGCCTTTCTACTAAGTCACTTCCACACTGGTTCCTTTAACCATCCTCATACCAGTTTAAGATTTTCCAACTAGCTCCACCCCAATGACCATGTCCATAAGATTATTTCCAGCTTGCACTCCCTTAGAGTTCGCATCAATACTTGGATTTTATCTTTCACCAATGGTCCTTGATTTCTTCCTATTTATTGTATACAATTCAAGGGAATTCCTTGCTGACACATTACAAAACATTAGCTGAACAGGTCTCTTCTTCTTGCATACTGTAGTACAAGTATGATTCCTTCCTAGCAAAGTGACCCCTTTAATGTTTCCTTGTTCACCCTTCCCTTCTTCTTCTGAGTTAAGGACTTTGTGAACACTATCAATCACATTCCTTTTATTCTAAGAATTAACAGCTGATGCAACAGGGTCAGATTCAAAAATTTCAGGTGGTTTCTGGATTCCTTCGTGCATTTCACTAGCTTGCTGGAGTATTAAAGGATCTAGTGCACCTTTGGGTATAAAGCCTTGCTTCCTTTGCTCACAATCAATATCAGATTCTTCAATTGTAGGTCTTGGTGGCTACACCTTGACCCTTGTATCTCGATCCCTATACACAGAGTCTTGCTTTGAGTTTCTATGTAGAATGTAAAGTCCATTTCTCATTTTTCCATCCATGATAACTCCCAGTCCTTTATGTACTGTCATGGTGCCATTGTTGGCTCTGAAAGAGCACCTGTGACGATCTAGAGAACTCAAAGAAATCATATTACTTTTGAGCTCAGGTTATATAGCGAACACCACCAAGAATTACATTTGATTGTTAAATTTCAATCTGACATTTCCAATTTTATGCACCTTGCAAGTCTTGTTGTTTCCCAAGAACACTTGTTCACCTTCCGTTGATTTGAACGATTCAAACCAGCCTCTGTTTGCCGTCATGTGAAACGTGCACCCACTATCCATAACCCAATCACAATCTGCTTTCTTCTTGGTTGCTGTCATACACAACACTTCTGCACCATCATACTCTTCGTGCACCACAGCCGCATCCCCCCTGCTCCTTTGGCTTCTCCGGTTCATTCTTGAGTTCATGACAGTTTCTCCTACAATGTCCATCCTTGTGGCAATAGAAACACTTTACTCTCCTAATTTTTGACTTAGGTTTTTCATTATGTTTGCCACAAACTTCGCAATGACCAGTCCTTTCTCTTGAAAACAAACCAGCCCCCGAATCTTTGAACTCATTTTCCATCTTCTCTTCTGTTTCTTTGGACTTTAGAGCTCTATGTATGTGATCCAAAGATAAAGTCTCCTTAGAATACTTCATCGTATCCACAAAAACAGTGCATGATTTCGGGAGTGAAGTCAGTAGTATGATAGCCTTGTCTTCATCTTCAATCTTGATGCTAATATTTTCTAAGTCATTGAGAATTTTATTGTAGTCATCAAGATTCTCACTTAAAGACCTAGAATCAACCATCTTTCCAAACAGTTCCCCTTTCAAATACACCCTATCTTGTAGGGACTTAGTCATGTAAAAAGATTCAAGTTTGCTCCACAAACCCGCTGTCGTGTCTTCGGATGAAACTTCCCGGAGCACCTTATCATCCAAATGAAGCGTGAGCGTGCTGAAAGCCAATTCCATCATCTCGCCCCTCTGTTCATCATTTAAAGATTCAGGAAGTAACTTCAAACCACCAAGGGCTTTCGCAACTTTCTGTTGTACGGGGATTTCATACATTCTTCGCCTCCATAGTCTGAAATCACCTTTGCCATCGAACCATGCAACTTTTATCTTAGTAATCATGTTTCTTGATCAAGATTCAGTCAAGAAAAGAACAAGAAACGTAGACGTGAATGTGTTTCCCAAAGACGACGCCAATTGTTGTGAATTAATGACTTCAACCTAATCAAGATTCTTGATACACATGCATTCAAGATAGTAATCGAATACAGATATGGCATTGATCAGTGAAGTTAGTGCTTCGATTCTGAGTTTATGGCGTCAATATGGCAGTGAACGAAATGAACAAATCAAGGATATAAGTTGAACAATCACTCAGCAAGAATTCAACAATGAATTAACGATCACACAATCAGAAAACAAACTATAGAAATGAAGCTAGAAGAAATGAACAACACCGATTTACGTGGTTCGGCCAATAACGCTTACTTCCACGGGAGTCAATGATATTGATTATCTTCAATCAAGAATCCACCATACAATTCTCTAGAATTCACATCTAAACACTCTTATGCATTACAATGTATTAGACTTCATAAATTCTCTTCAGCATTGATTTCACTCTTGATTCCCTCGCACTTTTCTTCTCTGTTTGCTACTGGTGTTTTCGAATCTGATCGCTTCTCTTTCTTGGACTCTCATCAGGTATATTTATAGTTCCGCAATAGTCACCTATTACAGCAAGTAACCGGTTGCTATTGTGGGGTCCTCGTTACTTAATCCATTATGTATTCAATTGAAAATACATATGTGAGTCAGAATTAAGTAATTCATACACTGTTTAAGAGTTTCTTACTACTAGGTTATTACAAATGTACAAAACCACAAGTACAAAAGTCCCTATTCACATATACATCACATGTATACATAACAACCTAAGTCGGTACAACTCCTATGCAGTGGTTCACCTCGCAGCGGAATAAGACTCACGATTCCCACGTCTATGAAATCCTACAGAAACATCCACAAAACGTGAGTATAGATAAACCATTATCTTTGTGCAATATCAAAACACAATATCAATGATAAAGCACAATAAACATCATATCCAATGTGAATGCTCTATCTCATGCATCAACCAATGCACCATGTCGACATGTCTCAATTATCACCCTATTATCACGAGACCAATATGATATGTCTATCTCAGCTCAATATGTCAGTGGAACCACATCACATCTTCATATTAGCAACACACATCATAGTACCGTACTCATATGTGATAATAGCCAGAGTATATACCCAAAAATCGGCGTATATCTCTCATACCAACTATATGTAGCATACCCGAGCATATACCCAAACCAGGCGTATATCTCCAATACTAACGTATATGTAGCATACCTGTAAGACCCTATTAGCGATAACAACAATAGTAGTCAAATGAACACCTAAAATCAAAACTTAGGTAGAGAGGTTTACAAAAATTTCGGCAGAGTTTCGCCTTAAATTTGGCTATCCGGAAATAAACCAAACATCAAAAACAATTCCCAGCCAGGGAAATCACAATACTAAACAAAATCAAACTAAAAGTAAGTCCCAGCCAGGGAAGAAAATGATCTAAACAAAAGGAGATGCTGTAAAGTTATACATGACCAAAATAACGACATCAAAATGGTCCCTATAACCATTCAGCTATAAAACCTAGTCCAAGTCTGTAGGGTCTTCCTACCTTAACATCATATTATACACGTATTATGGACTAAACATGCATTCATAACCTCTTAAGGGTTCCGGTTGTAACTTTGAGCTAATAAGATTACGGGCCAAAAATGAAATTTCAAACTTAATTAATTACATTCTCAAAACGAATGTTAAAGCGATAGAATTATACTACTACTAGAGTAGAGACTATCCAGAAATCCTGAATCCTAACATATTTCATGCTCCTCATAGCTCACTGCCTCAACCCGGCCCTTAGTCCTTTAGTCCAAAAGTGTACCTACAGGAACAACCCATCGTGAGCATGTACATCGTTACTTAACATCATAAGGCAATGGCATATAAATAAATGCATGAAAATAATTGGTAACATATACTTCCTGGTTAATCGCATTAACCTTCTTTGGTTGTCCCTGTTTCATAGCCATGCATATAATCATTAATTCTTGACATGAATGATTAAAATCATCATCTTATAAATATCATCATCGTATAACATCATCATCATATAAGTATCATCAACTTATAGCATCATCATCTTATAGTATCATCATCTTATAACATCATCATCTTACATCATCATCATCTTATAAATATCATCATCTTATATCATCATTATCATATAAGCATCATCATCTTATAAATATCATCATCTTATAACATCATCATCATATAAGCATCATCATCTTATAGCATCATCATCTTGTAACATCATAATAAAATATAACAGTAAGTGTACGAAGTCTTAGTTAAGTAAACTTGCTGGTTATTCGTTAACTTCTTTTTGTTGACCCTGATTTACCTTCATGCATATGGGCATCTTACCCCATGTCATCTTACCACACAATAACATCGTATGACCTCTTACCATATGGGCATCTTACCCCGTGGCATCTTACCACATAATAACATCGTATGGCCTCTTACCATATGGGCATCTTACCCCGTGGCATCTTACCACATAATAACATTGTATGGCATCTTACCATATGGACATCTTACCCTTTTATAAATATTGTATGGCATCTTACCATATGGACATCTTACCCCGTGGCATCTTACCACATGATAACATTGTTATAACTTACTTATCATATCATCTTCATAAACATCATCATCTTAAACTTACTTATCACAATCATCATCATAAACATCATCATCTTAAACTTACTTATCACCATCATCATCATAAACATCATCATCATAAGCATCATCGTCATAACATCGTAAATACTTATGCAATCATAGCATGATCATAGTATAGGAGTATGGTTTACCGTCCGATGCCCGTACGTCTCTTACGTACCTTAATTCCAAAAGAAGGAGAAATTGCAGAACTTTATCTCCTTGAAGTTGTGGGTACCTGGGATGGTTCTACATAACCATACAAATTGATATTAGAAGCTAAACAATAGCCCAATACCAAAAATTCAACAAAAATCATCATTTTCCAACTTTTGAACAGTGGCGATCGATCGCTCAAAACATGGCGATCGATCGCCTGATTTTTCACTTCGCGGCGATCGATCGCTTAAAATGAGGCGATCGATCGCCTGATGCACATTTCGCTACTGGGCATTGGCGATCGATCGCGCCATTTGAGGCGATCGATCGCCCACCTTCATTTTTGCCCACTGCCTCTCGGCGATCGATCGCTGCATTTGTAGCGATCGATCGCCACAACCAGTGGCCGCGATTTCACCATTTTTGTGTGCATTTTCCAAGCTCATCCTCATACCTTTCAAAACCAAACTTTCCTACAATATCAACAACATCATAACCCACTAAAACCCACATAAAACACTTCAAAAATCATACCCCAACAACTTGCAACATACACCCAAAACAAACCCACCTAAAACACTTCAAAATCATCCCATTTCAAAACCAAACATCATAAAAACTTAAGGAAAGGGTTCCATACCTCTTGAAGACTCCAAATCTTAACCAAGATCACACAAACACAAGTTTTGTGGAGCATCCTCCTTCCTCCTTTGAAGGATTTCGAAAATGGGGTGAGGTTAGGGCTTTGGGATGATTTGGGGATTTTAGAGTGGTGGGGAAGAAGTGAAGGGAAATGGAATAAAAGGGGAATATAGTGGGGTTATTAAAATTGTACCCCAAATTAACATGATATATAAAACATCCCAACATGGTATTTTAAAAGCATTTTTACAAAAATGCAACCAACTTCATTAAATCCATACTTTCCTCATAATTAAAATCAACACAATTAAATCATGTTAACACTTCATTTCCCACACATAACTTAATCATCGTAATAATTCATCATATAAACATAATTAATGTCCAGATTGCCATTAATTAATTTTGGGGCATCACAATACTCCCCTACTTATAAGATTTCGTCCTCGAAATCGCATGCACTTACCCATAAGGAAACTAAACATAAAACATACCAGAAAATAGTTCCGGGTAATGCTGCGCCATATGCCGTTCCGTCTCCTACGTAGCCTCCTCGACACCCCGACGATCCCACCGAACCTTGACCATCGATATAACTCTGCTTCGTAATCTGCGATCCTCACTATCCAGAATTCTGACCGGTCGTTCAACGTAGGATACATCTGTGTCCAACTGCACTTCAGTAGGCTGTAACACATGAGACGGGTCTGGCTCATACTTCCGTAGCATAGAAACGTGAAAAACATCATGAATCCCAGATAAGGACGGCGGTAGAGCCAAACGGTAAGCCAAAGTACCGATACGCTGCAACACCTCATACGGTCCGACATATCTCGGAGATAACTTTCCCCGCATACCAAAACGGACCACACCCCTGAAGGGTGAGATTTTTAAGAAAACCTTGTCTCCTACTTGGAATTCTAGCGGCCGTCGCCGCTTATTGGCATAGGTTGCTTGCCTATCTTGGGCCGCTTTCATCTTTAAACGTATCATCTTAATCTTTTCTTCCATGTCCTTAATCATATCCGGTCCTCCGACCGCTTTACTAGACAAGTCCTCCCAATATAGCGGTGACCTACATCGTCATCCGTAACGAGCTTCAAAAAGGGTCATTTGAATGCTCGCCTGATAGCTGTTATTATAGGAGAACTCCACCAATGGCGCTGCATCCTGCCATAGAGTATCAAACTCCAAAACACATGCCCTCAACATATCTTCGAGCGTCTGAATGGTACGCTCTGTCTGGCCATCTGACTGAGGGTGAAAAGCTGTACTCAGTCTCACATCTGTGCCCAAAGCTGTCCGAAGACCCTCCCAGAAATGTGGAGTAACCCTTGGGTCTCTGTCAGACACAATCGAGACTGGAACCTCATGCAACCTCACCACATCCCACACATATAATTGGGTCATCTTTAGATACGTGAAAGTCATACAGTAAGGGATGAAGTGAGCTACCTTCGTTAGCCTATCCACGATCACCCGGATCGCATCAAATCCAGAGGTCGTCCTTGGCAAGTGGGTCACAAAGTCCATAGTGATATGCCTCCACTTCCACTTAGGTACCTTCAAGCTCTTCGGCTCGCCACCAGGCTTCTGCCTTTCTGCCTTCACCTGTTGGCAGATCAAACATCTCTTGACGGAGGTCATAACATCACGCTTTATGCGTCTTCACCAGAACTGACCACTTAGGTCCTTATACAACTTTCTTCTTCCTGGGTGGATACTGAACCAGCTACTGTGAGCTTACTCCAAGATTCCTTTACGCAACTCCGGCGTATTTGGGACTACCCAACGGTTGCCGAGTTTTAAGGAATCATCCTCAGCCACTCTAAACTTTGATGGCTGACCTCGAAGTACTAATAACGACCACCTCTGAACCTCATCATCTGACCTCTGGGCTTTCCTAATAGCCCCAAATATGTTTGGCTCAGCCAATAAGGTCGACACTCGCACCGGCGATGTGTCCACATCGAATCATGGTCCAGATGGCAACAAGAAGTCATCATAGCTGATAGACTCATGACATCCTCAGCAGTACTCTTCACTTTCCGACTTAAGGCGTCTGCTATCAAATTCGCTCTACCAGGATGGTACTCAATCTCACAATCATAATCCTTGAGCAAATCCATCCACCTCCTTTGGCGCATATTCAATTCAGCCTGTGTGAACAAAACTTCAGGCTCTTATGGTCCGTGTAGATGGTAAACGACGTACCATGCAATTAATGCCTCCAAATCTTCAAGGCAAAAATAATGGCTGCCAGCTCCAAATCATGGACTGGGTACCTAGCCTCATGTGGTTTCAACCGCCTCGATGCATAAGCCACCACATGCTTACCTTGCATCAACACACAGCCCAAACCCTGCAGTGATGCATTCATGTACAAGGCAAACCTCTTATCCTCAGAAGGAATCACCAATATAGGTGTCGTAGTCAAACGACGCTTCAATTCTTGGAAGCTTTCCTCACAAGCTTCGGACCAATAGAATGGCACTCATTTCTGCGTCAGCTGCATCAGGGGTCTGGCAATCCCTAAGGATCTGGAGTACTGTTCTCGAGTGCTTTACGTGTTCCTCTTCAGTTCGAGAGTAAATAAGCACATCGTCAATGAAAACTATGACGAACTGATCTAACCATGGTTGGGGCACTCTGTTCATCAGGCTCATAAAACCGCTAGGGCATTCGTCACCCCAAAAGGCATGACTAAGAATCCGTAGTGCCCATATCTAGTCCTGGAAGCTGTCTTCTGTACATCATCCTCTCGAACTCGAATCTGATGATACCTCGATCTCAGATCGATCTTACTGTAGAGCCTCGTACTCTGCAGCTAATCAAACAAAACATCAATCCTCGTAAGCGGATACTTATTCTTTACAGTAGCTTTGTTCAGTTGTCTGTAATCGATGCGCAACCGCATCGAACCATCTTTCTTCTTAACAAACAAAACTGGCGCACCCCAGGGCGATACGCTGGGGCGTATATAGCCCTTATCAAGGAGCTCTTGCAACTGAACCTTAACTCTTTTAGTTCCGCTGGTGCCATCCTCTACGGGGCACGAGAAATGGTAGACGTCCCTGGTAGTAACTTAATTCCAAACTCGACCTCTTTCGTCGGTGGGAATCCGGGAATCACTTCCGGAAATACATCAGGAAACACCGCCACTACGGGCACATCCTCAACCTTTAACTCTTTCCTCTTTTCAGTAATATCAATATCATAGATGAGATATCATTTATGGCCTCGTTCCAACAACTGCGCCATCTTGACAGCAGATATCAATGGGATCTTAGAACGAGAACCATCCCCAAAGAATGTCCACTTGACTCCCATATCAGATCTGAATCGGACAGTCCTCTGCCTGCAGTTCACAACTGCCTGATACTTGTTCAAAACATCAATTCCCACTATGCAGTCAAAGTCTGACATTCCCAGAACAATCAAGTCTGTCCTCAGCCCGTTCCCCTCAAAATAAATGAGGCTGTCATACACAATCTGATAAGTTATCAAACTTCTTCCAGCGGGTGTCGAGACTACAAGAGGCATGGGCGACGGAGAAGTGCATATGAAATCGCATCACTTACTTCAGCATTTACTGCTATGCTGCAACACAAGGGTTAACAACAATACCCAAAAGCAGTTCATATAATACATCGTTAGAGAAACAAAACATGTTAGTACAACTTCATAGACTTCATATGCAACATATGCATAAAACATGTTTAAAAGTAAGCACCTAGCCAACTTATTGCTAAGGCTACCCTTCACTCATTCCCGGGTTCTCTAACCACTGCTCTGATACCACTAATGTAGGGTCTTCCTACCTTAACATCATATTATACACGTATTATGGACTAAACATGCATTCATAACCTCTTAAGGGTTCCGGTTGTAACTTTGAGCTAATAAGATTATGGGCCAAAAATGAAATTTCAAACTTAATTAATTACATTCTCAAAACGAATGTTAAAGCGATAGAATTATACTACTACTAGAGTAGAGACTATCCAGAAATCCTGAATCCTAACATCTTTCATGCTCCTCATAGCTCACTGCCTCAACCCGGCCCTTAGTCCTTTAGTCCAAAAGTGTACCTACAGGAACAACCCATCGTGAGCATGTACATCGTTACTTAACATCATAAGGCAATGGCATATAAATAAATGCATGAAAATAATTGGTAACATATACTTCCTGGTTAATCGCATTAACCTTCTTTGGTTGTCCATGTTTCATAGCCATGCATATAATCATTAATTCTTGACATGAATGATTAAAATCATCATCTTATAAATATCATCATCGTATAACATCATCATCATATAAGTATCATCAACTTATAGCATCATCATCTTATAGTATCATCATCTTATAACATCATCATCTTACATCATCATCATCTTATAAATATCATCATCTTATATCATCATTATCATATAAGCATCATCATCTTATAAATATCATCATCTTATAACATCATCATCATATAAGCATCATCATCTTATTAATATCATCATCTTATAACATCATCATCATATAAGCATCATCATCTTATAGCATCATCATCTTGTAACATCATAATAAAATATAACAGTAAGTGTATGAAGTCTTAGTTAAGTAAACTTGCTGGTTATTCGTTAACTTCTTTTTGTTGACCCTGATTTACCTTCATGCATATGGGCATCTTACCCCATGGCATCTTACCACACAATAACATCGTATGTCCTCTTACCATATGGGCATCTTACCCCGTGGCATCTTACCACATAATAACATCGTATGGCCTCTTACCATATGGGCATCTTACCCCGTGGCATCTTACCACATAATAACATTGTATGGCATCTTACCATATGGGCATCTTACCCTTTTATAAACTTTGTATGTCATCTCACCATATGGGCATCTTACCCCGTGGCATCTTACCACATGATAACATTGTTATAATTTACTTATCATATCATCTTCATAAACATCATCATCTTAAACTTACTTATCACAATCATCATCATAAACATCATAATCTTAAACTTACTTATCACCATCATCATCATAAACATCATCATCATAAACATCATCGTCATAACATCGTAAATACTTATGCAATCATAGCATGATCATAGTATAGGAGTATGGTTTACCGTCCGATGCCCGTACGTCTCTTACGTACCTTAATTCCAAAAGAAGGAGAAATTGCAGAACTTTATCTCCTTGAAGTTGTGGTTACCTGGGATGGTTCTACATAACCATGCAAATTGATATTAGAAGCTAAACAATAGCCCAATACCAAAAATTCAACAAAAATCATCATTTTCCAACTTTTGAACAGTGGCGATCGATCGCTCAAAACATGGCGATCGATCGCCTGATTTTTCACTTCGCGGCGATCGATCGCTTAAAATGAGGCGATCGATCGCCTGATGCACATTTCGCTACTGGGCATTGGCGATCGATCGCGCCATTTGAGGCGATCGATCGCCCACCTTCATTTTTGCCCACTGCCTCTCGGCGATCGATCGCTGCATTTGTAGCGATCGATCGCCACAACCAGTGGCCGCGATTTCACCATTTTTGTGTGCATTTTCCAAGCTCATCCTCATACCTTTCAAAACCAAACTTTCCTACAATATCAACAACATCATAACCCACTAAAACCCACATAAAACACTTCAAAAATCATACCCCAACAACTTGCAACATACACCCAAAACAAACCCACCTAAAACACTTCAGAATCATCCCATTTCAAAACCAAACATCATAAAAACTTAAGGAAAGGGTTCCATACCTCTTGAAGACTCCAAATCTTAACCAAGATCACACAAACACAAGTTTTGTGGAGCATCCTCCTTCCTCCTTTGAAGGATTTTGAAAATGGGGTGAGGTTAGGGCTTTGGGATGATTTGGGGATTTTAGAGTGGTGGGGAAGAAGTGAAGGGAAATGGAATAAAAGGGGAATATAGTGGGGTTATTAAAATTGTACCCCAAATTAACATGATGTATAAAACATCCCAACATGGTATTTTAAAAGCATTTTTACAAAAATGCAACCAACTTCATTAAATCCATACTTTCCTCATAATTAAAATCAACACAATTAAATCATGTTAACACTTCATTTCCCACACATAACTTAATCATCGTAATAATTCATCATATAAACATAATTAATGTCCAGATTGCCATTAATTAATTTCGGGGCATCACAAAGTCCCTCTGGATATCTTTCTAGGCGTGTCGACAATCTCTCAGATCCTTCAAAAGTTACACCTGCACCTGTTTTCCACGGAAACAGCCCCCACATGGGGTAAGCATAACAATATAACGAATAACATGAATATACAAGATAAATGTACAGAATGTAATTCTATAAGATAACAGGGCACTTCCTGAGTCTATTAGAACATGGTGAAATCTCGATCGTTCCTGCCCTCGCACATCTATCACTTAATCACTCATTATACATAGCATTAGTTTCTAAGACTGTTCAACACACGGCATAATCACATCGCACACTCTAGTGGCGACCCGTAAATAAACACATCACTCGCCTCAGCGGTGACCCCTCTGTATATCCAACACAACACAATCACATCGCACACACTAGTGGCGACCTCTAAATAAACACATCACTCGCCTCAGCGGTGACCCCTCTGTATATTCAACACAACACAATCACATCGCACACACTAGTGGCGACCTCTAAATAAACACATCACTCGCCTCAGCGGTGACCCCTCTGTATATTCAACACAACACAATCACATCGCACACACTAGTGGCGACCTCTAAATAAACACATCACTCGCCTCAGCGGTGACCCCCTCTGTATATTCAACACAACACAATCACATAGCACACACTAGTGGCGACCTCTAAATAAACACATCACTCGCCTCAGCGGTGACCCATACATACTAATATCACGTCGCTCAATCATAGAAACGACCCTATACCTAAGCGACACTTCGCTTTTCAACAACACGGTGGAAAACATAATCACCCATGCTTGTACGTCACTACGCACCTCAGCTCCAACGATGAAGTTCAAGCTATCCTCCTCGCTGTCCAGATGGCCTAGAAGGTTCTTTAATAAACCAACAACTCAATATAAGAATCAATATTTCCACAAGGTGATATACATAAAACATAATGTAAGGACCCTAATCCTTAAGTGCGGAATCAAGGCATAATAGAGCTAAAGTAAATCAATCAGAGCATAAAGAACATGTTGAGTCTATGAGCTTAAGCATTACATGCCAAAAATAAGGACCACTAAAAGGATTAATTACATTCCAATCAATGAATGTTCATCTATAGTTTTATACTACTCCTAGAGTAGATACTATCCAAAATAATCCTGTCCTTTAATCCTCAAAAGAATGCTTCACAAGCTCACCACCTCAACCCGTTCAAGCTTGCTATCATGCCAAAAAGGTACCTACAAGGACAACCCCCAAACATGAGCAATAATAATCATTCATATTCAACACAATATGAAGATAAAGCGTAAATGTATAATCAGTATAAAACACTTCCTGTTTTCCCATGCATTTCAAACGCTTCCCGTTTGGTTGTCCCTGTACCATAACTCATGAGTATAATCAACAGATTATTTTTTAATGGCCAAAACATGTCATGACATCATATACCATCTCAACAGTACCAAATATTGGTCACCATTCCCTAGTCTGTCCATCACAGTGTATTTTAATGCCCCTCGCTTATATTCATATGGGCGGCATAGGATAACCTCGCTACAATGGACATGCGGCGCTCCCACCCCTCGCTTCACAGAGAGCGGCAAATACCCTTTCCTCGCCCCATATGACAACCACGCTCAAATGTGACATGCGGCGCTCCCACCCCTCGCTTCACATTTAGCGGAACCAATACAAAAAGCGGCAAGCATTAAAATCATCAAAGGATGACCACGACTCATGGGATGTGCATCCAATAATCATAATATGCATCTACATCAATATGCACAAATTACCATGTATATGCATCCACAATGCAATACCTCATATGGCATAAATCAACATGTATATGCATCCACAATGCAATACCACATATATACTCGCATCCACAATGCATAAACAATGAGTATATAAAATACATGTTACCGTTGGGTGCCCGTACGTCCACTACGTACCTTTCCAAAAGTGGAATTGGTCCGGCTTCAATTCCTCGGTTGTGTTGCTACCTGGGATGGTTCTACACAATCACACAACCCCATATTAGAAGCCAAATAATAGCCAAATACCAAAAATTTGACAAAATAAACCATTTTCCAAAATTCCACAGGCGGCGATCGATCGCTTCCCATAGGCGATCGGTCGCCTCAAAATTATCACTGTGGCGATCGGTCGCCCCAAACATGGCGATCGATCGCCATCCCTTTGAAAAACCTACTGCCTCTCGGCGATCGGTCGCCCCATTTTAGGCGATCGATCGCCTAACACGTAAAAAGTCTACTGCCTCTTGGCGATCGGTCGCCTCTTTTCAGGCGATCGATCGCCTCGCACAGACATGCGCTTTTCTGCCATTTTTGCACCCAAAATCCTTCCAAACCATTCCAACATTTATACCAACCAACCAACAACATAAATATCAACATAAACCACCAAAATACACCTTAAAACAACCATAAATCCAACCATTAACCAAAACCACAACAACCCACACAAACCCATTTCAAAATCATTAAAAATCAACCCAAACTCAAACAAAACCTTACAAAATTAAAGCATGAGGTACCCATACCTCTTGGGGATCTCAAATCACCCAAAATGCTCCACAAATCAAGATTTTTGAAAGGTTCCTCTTCCACCCAAGGCTTGAGCTCGAAAATTGGAGGGGAAGGGTTTGTGGATTTGATTTGGTAAAGTGAAATAAGAGTGGATGGGGTGGGGTTGGGTATAAAAGGTGGGTTTTAATTAAAATGCATACCAACAATTCCATGTTGTATAAAACACCCCAACATGATATTTTTCAAAGCATTTACTCAAAATGCACCATAATATCAATTAACACATGATTTCCAATTAATTGCTAACCAATGCAAATAAATCATGCTTCCAATAATATTTACCCAACATGCACCACATGCACCCTAAAATGCAATCCCGGGTCACCCCTTACCACATGACCATGCATTTGCATAAGGTAAATAAATCCCAAAACATAATCAATTACCACATAATTAATCATGTAAACACAATTAAAGCCAAATAGCAATTAACCATTTCGGGGATGTCACAATACTCCCCTACTTATAAGATTTCGTCCTCGAAATCACATGCACTTACCCCAACAGAAACTAAACATAAACTCATACCAGAGAATAGTTCCGGGTAGTGCTGCACCATATGCTGCTCCGTCTCCCACGTGGCCTCCTCGACACCCCCTGCGATCCCACTGAACTTTGATCATCGGTATCACTTTGTTCCGAAGTCTACGGTCTGCTCTGTCCAGAATTCTAACAGGCCGTTCCACATAAGATACATCTGACTCTAACTGAACTTCGGAAGGCTGTAACACGTGAGACGGATCCGGTTCATACTTCCGCAGCATCGATACATGAAACACATCATGTATACCAGATAAAGAAGGCGGCAAAGCCAGTCGGTAAGCCAATGTGCCAATACGCTGCAAAATCTCGTACGGTCCCACATACCTCGGAGACAGTTTCCCGCGCATCCCAAACCGCACAACGCCTCTGAAAGGCGAGATCTTCAAAAAGACCTTATCTCCCAACTGAAACTCTAACGGTCTCCGCCGTTTATTCGCATAAGCTGCCTGTCTGTCTTGGGCCGCTTTCATTTTCTGCCTTATAGTCTTTATCTTCACTTCCATTTCCCGGATCAATTCAGGCCCTCCGACTGATCTACTGTCCAAATCATCCCAACACAGGGGTGATCTACATCGTCTGCCATAAAGAGCTTCAAACGGAGCCATCTGAATACTTGCCTGGTAGCTATTGTTATAAGAAAACTCTACCAGAGGCACTGAATCCTGCCAAGAGGCATCAAACTCCAAAACGCAAGCTCTTAACATGTCCTCGAGCGTCTGAATCGTGCGCTCGGTCTGGCCATCCGTCTGAGGATGATAAGCAGTGCTCAATCTGACCTCAGTTCCCAAAGCTGACTGAAGGCCTTCCCAAAAATGAGATGTGAATCGCGGATCTCGATCTGACACAATAGAAACGGGGATCCCATGCAATCTCACCACATCTCTAATATATAACTGCGCCATCCTCAAGAATGTGAACGTCATGCTATAGGGGATAAAATGAGCCACCTTGGTCAATCGATCCACGATCACCCAAATAGCATCGAAGCCTGAAGCACTCCTCGGCAAATGAGTCACGAAGTCCATGGAAATGTGCTCCCACTTCCACTTCGGTATCTCCAAGCTCCTCAATTCGCCGCCAGGTCTCTGCCTCTCTGCCTTAACCTGTTGGCAGATCAGACACCTCTTCACAAAAGCGACGACATCGGACTTCATTTTCTTCCACCAAAACTGACCATGCAGATCTCTGTACATCTTCTTCCCGCCTGGGTGGATGCTAAGTCTGCTACTGTGAGCTCGCTCCAAGATTCCCTTACGCAACTCCGGCGTACTTGGAACTACCCAGCGATTACTCAATCTCAAAGATCCGTCGTCTGCCACTCTGAACTTCGTCGGCTGACCAAGATGCACTATAGACAACCATCTCTGAACCTCAGCATCTGATATCTGAGCTCTCCTGATGTTCTCATAAATATCTGGCTCAGCTAATAAGGTAGAGACATACACTGGTGATGCATCTATATCAAAATCATAGCCGAGATGGCAATAGGAGGTCATCATAGCCGACAAATGGATGACGTCCTCAGCAGAACTCCTCACTTTCCGGCTCAAAGCGTCTGCTGTCAAATTGGCTTTCCCGGGATGGTACTCTATCTCGCAATCATAGTCCTTGAGTAGGTCCATCCATCTCCTCTGCCTCATGTTCAGCTCCGCCTGAGTGAATAGAAACTTGAGGCTCTTGTGATCCGTGTAGATGGTAAACGACGTACCATACAAATAATGCCTCCAGATCTTCAGGGCGAAGATGATAGCCGCCAATTCCAAGTCATGAACTGGATATCTGGTCTCATGCGGCTTCAACTGCCTCGATGCATAAGCTACCACATGCTTATCTTGCATCAGGACACATCCAAGGCCCTGCAGTGATGCATCCGTATACAGAACAAATCTGGAGTTCTCCGTCGGGATCACTAACACTGGCGCCGTCGTCAACCGGTGCTTTAACTCCTGGAAGCTCTCCTCACAAGCTTCTGACCAAAAGAAAGGCACACCCTTCTGAGTCAACTGAGTCAGCGGCTTGGCAATCTTCAAAAAGCCCTCAACAAAGCGCCGATAATACCCGGCCAAACCAAGAAAACTCCGGATCTCAGGCACAGAAGTGGGGGCAGCCCACTCCATCATAGCCTCAATCTTCTTGGGGTCCACTGATATCCCGCTGCTAGAAATGACATGCCCCAGAAACACTACACTGCTCAGCCAAAACTCGCATTTACTGAGCTTAGCATACAACTGATGCTCTCTGAGAATCTGAAGCACTGTCCTCAAGTGTTTCACATGATCTTCCTCACTCCGGGAGTAGATAAGAATGTCGTCAATAAACACGATGACGAACTGATCAAGATACGGCTGAAACACTCTGTTCATCAGACTCATAAAGACGGCCGGGGCGTTCGTCACACCGAACGGCATTACTAAGAACTCATAATGCCCGTA
Source organism: Haberlea rhodopensis (assembly GCA_907163345.1). Classification (NCBI taxonomy): domain Eukaryota; kingdom Viridiplantae; phylum Streptophyta; class Magnoliopsida; order Lamiales; family Gesneriaceae; genus Haberlea; species Haberlea rhodopensis. Next base: position 28,153 of record CAJQUN010001114.1, on the reverse strand, counting down.
TCGAGTCCGGAACGCTGTCTTCTGCACATCTTCCTCTCTGACCCGAATCTGATGATACCCGGATCTCAAATCAATCTTGCTATACACCCTGGTACCTTGCAACTGATCAAACAAGTCGTCTATCCTTGGGAGAGGATACTTGTTCTTCACTGTAGCCTTGTTCAGTTGCCGGTAATCGATGCACAACCGCATCGAACCGTCCTTCTTCTTCACAAAGAGAACTGGTGCGCCCCATGGCGACACGCTCGGGCGTATATAACCCTTGTCAAGGAGATCCTGCAACTGCTCTTTCAACTCTCTCAACTCTGCCGGTGCCATCCTATAAGGTGCACGAGAGATAGCGGATGTCCCTGGCAGCAACTCGATCCCAAATTCAACTTCCCTGGCCGGTGGAAATCCTGGGATCTCTTCTGGAAATATATCAGCAAATTCTGCCACAACTGGTACATCCTCAACCCTCAGTTCTTTACTCTTTCCAGACGTGTCCACGGCATAAATAAGATAGCCCGTGTGTCCACGTTCCAACAACTGAGTCATCTTGATCGCTGAAATCAACGGAATCTTCGCACGAGACCCGTTGCCATAGAAAGTCCACTGACTGCCCAACTCAGGTCTGAACTTCACTGTTCTCTGCCGGCAATCTACCACTGCCTGATATTTGTTCAGAACATCAATACCCAAGATGCAGTCGAAGTCTGACATACCCAGCACAATCAAGTCTGATCTCAACTCGTTGCCCTCAAAATAAATGAGGCAGTCTGCCATAAACTGATCAGCAACAACATTTCTTCCAGTGGGTGTCGAGACCAATAGAGGCGTGGGCAAAGAAGACGTGCGCATATGGTGTCTTTCCACAAATCCCACAGACACAAAGGAATGGGAGGCACCTGTATCTATCAAAACAAAAGCAGGGTACGTAAATAAATGACACGTACCGGCAATCACCTCCTCTGGAGCTGCCTGAGCCTGCTCCCTGGTCAGTGCATATACTTGTCCCTGGGGTGGTCCCACTGTCTGACCTCCCGATGGACGAGGCCCAAACTGCTGCCTCTGCTGCACTGTCCTATCCTCAAACCTTGGCCTGTTGCCCTGATACTCTGACTGGCCTCCCCTGGTGGGACAATACCGAGCAATGTGGCCCATCTTGCCACAAACATAACATGCAGGACACTTGTTTGAAGAATGTGGCCCTCCACAATTGTTGCACCTCGGCTCTCCCGGCCTATCCCCCTGTGAAGATCCTCGACTGGCGGACCAATTTCCTTTCTTGCCATCCTGTTTCTGGCCAAAGTATTTCTTTCCACCATACCGCGAAGATTAAGAGGCACCACGGGGTTTAAATGGCTCACCCCGAGGCCTCAAACTGTCACTAGTCTGCCTCTGTTGCGGTACCGGTGGTGGCATGGCATAAGCTCCCACTCCTAGCTCAGCAAGCTCCGCTCTTGTGAGAGCATCATCAAAAGAAGTTGGGTTATTGATGATAACCCGGTCATAGAGCTCCGGTCGCAGTCCTTTCATGAAATTTCTCATCTTGGCACGTCCATCAGAGGCAATATGGGGAACATACCTAAGTAGTGATGAGTACTGTGTGGCATAGTCTGCCACTGTCATGTTCCCCTGCCTCAGACTTGCAAATTCATCCTCTTTTGTCTGCCTTGCTGCCGCGGAGAAGTATCGGTTCAAGAACCTGGTCCTGAAGAGCGTCCAGTCAATCACAGCACCCAGTGCTCTCATTTCCATTACTGTGCTCCTCCACCACATCAGTGGTTTCTTGGCTAATTGAAACCGCTAGCCTCAGCCAAGCCGTCACAGCACAAGGAGCCGATACAAAGATCTGCTCAAGTCTTTCTAACCACTCTTCAGCTTCTTCTCCGGACTCTGTCCCCTCAAACCGGGGCGGATGATAAGACAGAAACTGAGTCAAGCTAATCTCACCCGGTAGCAATAACTGGACCACTGGTTCCATTCCTACAGCCGGTGGAGGTAGAGGATTAGCCTGTCCAATACTCGCATTTACACTCCCAACATCTCCGACTTCCTCATTAGCAGCCATGCTGTAACACAAATGTTAACAACAATCCAAAGCAATATACATCATATCGTTAGATAACAGGAGTGATATAAGCATGTTAGTATAACCAGGTATACAAAATATGCACCACATGCATAACCATGCTTCAAATGTAAGCACCTAGCCAACCATTGCTAAGGCTACCCTTCACTCGTTCCCGGGTTCTCTAACCACTGCTCTGATACCACTAATGTAAGGACCCTAATCCTTAAGTGCGGAATCAAGGCATAATAGAGCTAAAGTAAATCAATCAGAGCATAAAGAACATGTTGAGTCTATGAGCTTAAGCATTACATGCCAAAAATAAGGACCACTAAAAGGATTAATTACATTCCAATCAATGAATGTTCATCTATAGTTTTATACTACTCCTAGAGTAGATACTATCCAAAATAATCCTGTCCTTTAATCCTCAAAAGAATGCTTCACAAGCTCACCACCTCAACCCGTTCAAGCTTGCTATCATGCCAAAAAGGTACCTACAAGGACAACCCCCAAACATGAGCAATAATAATCATTCATATTCAACACAATATGAAGATAAAGCGTAAATGTATAATCAGTATAAAACACTTCCTGTTTTCCCATGCATTTCAAACGCTTCCCGTTTGGTTGTCCCTGTACCATAACTCATGAGTATAATCAACAGATTATTTTTTAATGGCCAAAACATGTCATGACATCATATACCATCTCAACAATACCAAATATTGGTCACCATTCCCTAGTCTGTCCATCACAGTGTATTTTAATGCCCCTCGCTTATATTCATATGGGCGGCATAGGATAACCTCGCTACAATGGACATGCGGCGCTCCCACCCCTCGCTTCACAGAGAGCGGCAAATACCCTTTCCTCGCCCCATATGACAACCACGCTCAAATGTGACATGCGGCGCTCCCACCCCTCGCTTCACATTTAGCGGAACCAATACAAAAAGCGGCAAGCATTAAAATCATCAAAGGATGACCACGACTCATGGGATGTGCATCCAATAATCATAATATGCATCTACATCAATATGCACAAATTACCATGTATATGCATCCACAATGCAATACCTCATATGGCATAAATCAACATGTATATGCATCCACAATGCAATACCACATATAGACTCGCATCCACAATGCATAAACAATGAGTATATAAAATACATGTTACCGTTGGGTGCCCGTACGTCCACTACGTACCTTTCCAAAAGTGGAATTGGTCCGGCTTCAATTCCTCGGTTGTGTTGCTACCTGGGATGGTTCTACACAATCACACAACCCCATATTAGAAGCCAAATAATAGCCAAATACCAAAAATTTGACAAAATAAACCATTTTCCAAAATTCCACAGGCGGCGATCGATCGCTTCCCATAGGCGATCGGTCGCCTCAAAATTATCACTGTGGCGATCGGTCGCCCCAAACATGGCGATCGATCGCCATCCCTTTGAAAAACCTACTGCCTCTCGGCGATCGGTCGCCCCATTTTAGGCGATCGATCGCCTAACACGTAAAAAGTCTACTGCCTCTTGGCGATCGGTCGCCTCTTTTCAGGCGATCGATCGCCTCGCACAGACATGCGCTTTTCTGCCATTTTTGCACCCAAAATCCTTCCAAACCATTCCAACATTTATACCAACCAACCAACAACATAAATATCAACATAAACCACCAAAATACACCTTAAAACAACCATAAATCCAACCATTAACCAAAACCACAACAACCCACACAAACCCATTTCAAAATCATTAAAAATCAACCCAAACTCAAACAAAACCTTACAAAATTAAAGCATGAGGTACCCATACCTCTTGGGGATCTCAAATCACCCAAAATGCTCCACAAATCAAGATTTTTGAAAGGTTCCTCTTCCACCCAAGGCTTGAGCTCGAAAATTTGGAGGGGAAGGGTTTGTGGATTTGATTTGGTAAAGTGAAATAAGAGTGGATGGGGTGGGGTTGGGTATAAAAGGTGGGTTTTAATTAAAATGCATACCAACAATTCCATGGTGTATAAAACACCCCAACATGATATTTTTCAAAGCATTTACTCAAAATGCACCATAATATCAATTAACACATGATTTCCAATTAATTGCTAACCAATGCAAATAAATCATGCTTCCAATAATATTTACCCAACATGCACCACATGCACCCTAAAATGCAATCCCGGGTCACCCCTTACCACATGACCATGCATTTGCATAAGGTAAATAAATCCCAAAACATAATCAATTACCACATAATTAATCATGTAAACACAATTAAAGCCAAATAGCAATTAACCATTTCGGGGATGTCACACATAATCCCCCCCCCCCCCCCCCCCCCAACAATTATCCTTTCAATATAGTATTCTATTAACTCAACATCCTCAAATTATAGCATATACATACATCAAGATATGATAAGTCACATTCAATTTGCGTAATCATCGTTCGTAACGTCATTACATCAAGGGGTACCTTTATACATGACAAACTCATATCTTCCCATGTTAATATATCCAAACCCATGCACACAACATCCACACACCATTTTCCAACACCTACTAAGCACAAATTCTGCACACAATTCACGCACACACACTAACATACACTTTCCAGCACACACTAAACACACATTCTGCACACACTTGAAAATGCAATTCCTTTTCCTTTCAATTAACAAATCAAAACACATCAAAATCCATACCAAATAAAGGCCAAGCCTAGCCCTCCCATAGCCCCAAAATTTCGAACAAAAACCCCCCTGCCCCAGCCCTAATTTTCGAACCCTACACCACCAACACACACATCCAAACACAAGATTAGGCTAGGGAAAAGAGGGCCAAGGGGGAGAGGAAACTTACCCACAAGAGTTTTCCAAGCTAATCTTGAAGAGGACCTTCGAATTTCTTCTTTGGGAAGGAGAGGGGTTGGCCAATTTTTGTGGTTGGGGGAAGAGGGGAGGAGCTCGATTTTTTGTATGTGTGTGTGTGTGTGTGAGATTATTTGATATAAAAAGGGAAGAATCCTCTTAAAATAATACAAATTCACCTACAATAATACATCACAAAACAAAAATAATTCTCCACTTCCAATTAAATATTTTCAAGTTAATTTAATTCTTCACAAATCCCCCAATAAAATAAAATTATGCTAAAGTTCCATGTGAGCACAAATAATATAGCCTGCCCCAAAATACGAGGTCCATAATTTAATCACGTAAATTATCCCATAATTTACAATTTAAAAATTAAATATAAACAGAATAAACTGGGCATCACAGTTCTCCCCTACTAAAAGATTTCGTCCCCGAAATTTGAATTTACGCTTACCAGAAAAGCCAAAGTAAATATTTACATACCAGCAAATAGCTCAGGATAGTGAAGTAACATGTGTTGCTCCGTTTCCCACGTTGCCTCCTCGACACCCCTTCTTTCCCACTAGACTTTAACCATAGGAATCACTTTACTGCGAAGTTTACGATCGGCCCGATCTAGAATCCGAATAGGACGCTCAACATAAGAAACATCCGAATCCAACTGTACCTCGGAAGGTTGCAACACATGCGAAGGATCAGGCTCATACTTTCGTAACATCGATACATGAAATATGTCATGTATGCCAGATAAAGAGGGCGGCAATGCCAATCTGTATGCCAGGGTACCAACACGCTGTAATATTTCATACGGGCCAACATACCGCGGCAATAACTTGCCTCTCATACCAAATCGTACCACGCCTCTGAACGGAGATATTTTCAAAAACACTCGGTCACCCACCTGAAATTCCAAAGGTCGGCGTCGTTTATTAGCATAAGAAGTCTGTCTATCCTGCGATGCTTTCATCCTTTGCCGTATCAGTTTCACTTTCTCTTCCGTCTCTCTAATCATCTCAGGTCCACCCACAGGTGTCCTTTCCACATCATCCCAACATAAAGGGGATCTGCAACATCGCCCATACAAGGCCTCAAAATGAGCCATCTGGATGCTTGCTTGATAGCTATTATTGTATGAAAACTCGACCAACGGTAGAGAATCTTGCCAGATAGACTCAAATTCTAACACACATGCACGTAACATGTCCTCCAGGCTTAGTCTCACTTCGGTCCCCATAGCTGCCTGCAGTCCTTCCCAGAAATGGGAGGTAAATCTCGGATCCCTATCAGAGATAATAGATACTGGGATGCCATGTAGTCGAACCACATCTCGAATATACAATTGAGCCATCTTTACAAACGTAAAGCTCATATTATACGGTATGAAGTGTGCAACTTTAGATAACCTGTCAATAATGACCCAAATAGCATCATACCCTGAAGGAGTTTTCGGCAAATGAGTCACAAAATCCATCGATATATGATCCCATTTCCAAGTTGGTACTTCTAAACTCTGTAATTCTCCACCTGGTCTTTTTCTCTCTGCCTTCACTTGCTGACATATCAAACACCTTTTTACAAACTTGGCCACATCCCGTTTCATTCGCTTCCACCAAAAGTGGGGACATAAGTCTCGGTACATTTTCTTGCCACCAGGATGTATACTGTATCTGCTACAATGAGCCCGCTGTAATAAGTCTTGGCGTAGTCCAGGTGTATCAGGAACTACCCAGCGATCACATAACCGCAAGCTACCATCCCCAGCCATTTTGAATTTAGATGCTTTTTGTTGTAAAATCAAACTTGCCCATCTTTGAATCTCATCATCGGTCCTCTGAGCCCCTCTGATAGTCTCAAAAATATCTGGTTCTGCTAAGAGTGTCGATACTCGCACAGGAGATTCAGAGATGTAGAAATCATATCCTAACTGACAGTAGGAGGTCATCAACGTCGACAGACGGCTCACAACATCAGCAGTATGGCCAACCTTACGACTCAAAGCGTGGGCTGTCAGGTTAGCCCGACCAGGGTGATATTCAATTTCACAGTCGTAGTCTTTTAATAGATCCATACACCTCCTCTGCCTCATAATCAATTCAGCCTGAGTAAAAAGAAATTTCAGACTCTTATGATCTGTAAAGATAGTAAACTTCGCGCCGTACAAATAATGGCGCCATATCTTCAATGCGTAAACAATGGCAGCCAATTCCAGGTCATGAACTGGATATCTTGTCTCATGTGGCTTTAACTGTCTCGAGGCATAAGCGATAACATGCTTATCCTGCATCAAAACACAACCCAAACCTTGCAAGGATGCATCAGTATACAGCACAAATCTCTCGTTCTCCGTCGGAATGATCAATACAGGAGCGGTGGTTAAACGCCGCTTTAACTCTTGAAAACCCTTTTCACATGCTTCAGACCACTGAAATTTAACTCCCTTCTGTGTCAACTGTGTCAATGGCTTAGCAACTTTTGAGAACCCTTCAATAAATCGTCGGTAATATCCAGCCAGACCCAAGAAACTACGAATCTCCGGTACCGAAGTCGGAGCACGCCACTGTAACACTGCTTCTACCTTCCTTGGATCAATAGCTATCCCTTCTCTTGAAATCACATGGCCGAGGAATATTACCTTATCCAACCAGAATTCACATTTACTCAGTTTGGCATACAAATATCTGTCCCTCAAAATCTGCAGTACCATCCTCAAATGTGATGCATGCTCTGCATCATTCTTCGAATAAACCAGAATATCATCGATAAATACTATCACAAATCGATCCAGGTATGGCTGAAATATCCGATTCATCAAGTCCATAAAAACAGCCGGTGCATTCATTAGTCCAAAAGGCATGACTAAGAACTCAAAATGACCATATCGTGTCCAGAATGCAGTCTTCTGTATATCCTCATCCCTTACCCGGATCTGATGGTATCCCGACCGTAAATCAATCTTAGAATAAACAGAGGTTCCCTGCAATTGATCAAATAAATCGTCGATACGAGGGAGAGGATATTTATTCTTCACTGTTACTTTATTAAGTTGCAGGTAGTCTATGCACAGGCGCATGGAGCCATCCTTCTTTTTTACAAATAACACAGGAGCACCCCAATGTGACACACTATGGCGTATATAACCCTGGTCAATCAAATCTTGCAACTGAGCCTTCAATTCTCTTAGTTCAACTGGTGCCATTCTATACGGTGCACGAGAAATTGGAGACACATCTGGTACTAGTTCAATTCCGAACTCTACTTCGCGGACTGGTGGAAAACCCGGAATTTCCTCGGGAAACACATCCGCAAAATCGGCAACCACAGGAATGTCAGTAATGTTCACCTCTACCTGATCAGCATCAATCAAAGTGTAAATAAAGTATCCCGTACTACCTTGGTTCAACAACTTCGACATTCTAACTGCAGATATCAACGGAACTCGGGGCTAAGAACCCTTCCCATAAAACGTCCATCTACTTCCTTGATCTATTTGGAACTCTACTGTACGCTGATAACAATCAATCGTGGCCCAATATCTGCTCAACACGTCAATCCCCACAATACAATCAAAATCAGACATATCTAATACAATCAAGTCTGCTCGCAGCTCTTTGTCCTCATAACAGATAGTACAATCAGTGAGAACTCTAGTAGCCAACACATCATTCCCCGTGGGTGTCGAGACAGTAAGAGGCGTGGGCAACGGGGACGAACACATATGATACTTAGTGACAAAGCTCAATGATATAAATGAATGCGACGCACCAGAATCCATAAGAATAAGAGCAGGGTAAGTACATAAGAAACACTTACCAGCAATAACCTGTTCTCGAGCAGCCTCGGCTTGTTCCCTATTCAGTGCATATACCTGTCCCTGAGGTCTCCCCTGTATTTGCCCTCTAAAAGGCCGAGGTGCAAACTGCTGTCGCTGCTGAACTGACCCTCCTGAACTCCTGCCCCGATTTCCCCTTAAATCATGTCGGCCACTATGGTTAGGACAGAATCTGGCCATGTGACCCGAGCTCCCACATTCAAAATAAGTAACACAATCTCGGACCAAATGAGGTCCTCCACACTTGAAACACTCCCGAGATCCACTAACTTGGCTTCGGTCTGAAGGTACAACACCCCTGCAGTCCACGGGACGGCGAGAATCAAAACGTCACCCGCCAGATCGATGCGATGAAGATGAGGCTCCCCGAGCCTTAAATGACTCCCCTCGAGGTTTCAAACTTTCTGCAGTTGTCTTTTGCGATAATGCTACTGTCCCATAGACACTAACTGTTATCTCAGCTAACTCAGCTCGCACCAATGCGTCATCAAAAGAAGTAGGGTTGTTAGATAAGACTCGATCAAATATTTCTGGCCGCAGTCCCTTGATAAAATGCCTCATCTTCGCATGAGTGTCAGTAGCAATGTGGGGCACATACCTCAGCAGTGAAGAATACTGTAGAGCGTAATCAGATATTGCCAAACTGCCCTGTTTCAGATTCATAAACTCATCCTCCTTGATTTCTCTGGCAGCAGCAGAAAAATACCTGCTCAAAAACCTTTTACGAAAGAAATCCCAACCAGTAACATGACCTTTAGCCCTTGCTTCCAAAACAGTCGATTTCCACCACATAGATGCTTTCTTAGCAAGCTGAAACTCTGCTAACCTCAGCCACGCAGACTTAGCACAAGGCGCTGCAACATAGATCTGTTCGATTCTTTCTAACCACTCTTCAGCCTCCTATCCTGATTTGTTGAGCCTTAAAAGCATGGTTGCGTTTAATGTGCTAAATTATCCCCGGTCAATCTTTGAGTTTTGATGATCAACAAAACTTGTGTTTGTTATACTAATGCATCTACTTAGTGTGCAGATTAAGTGATGAAAAGTGGATTGGAATGATGATTTTCAAGTGTGTGCAATCTGGTCTGGATCGCCCCAGGCGATGGTGATCATCGCCCCAGGCGATGGGTGTCAGGCCAGGCATCGCCACGCACATCAACAGAAGCGATGGCTAGGCGAGCATGCGGGGAAGATCGCCCCAGGCGATGGTGACCAACGCCTGAGGCGATGGCAGCCACAAGGACTTCGCCCCAGCACATCGACTGAAGCGACGCCGAGGCTTGGCGCGGGCATGCGCGCAGGGAGATCGCCCGAGGCGATGACACGAACGCCTGAGGCGATGGGCTGGAACGCCTGAGGCGATGTGGAGATCGTTTGAGGCGATGCATGATTTCAGGCTGCTGAAGCTACGGCATTGGGATTTGACTTGGATCGCCTGAGGCGATCCAGCGATCGCCTGAGGCGATGCGTGATTTTTGGTGACCGTTGGGGCGCAGCGATGGAGATCGCCTGAGGCGATGACTGAGGCGATCGAGGAGTGATTTCAGCCTTTTGTGTTGCAACGGCTAGTAGGAGCCTTGGAGGCTTTCTACACTATAAATATGGATGCTTTGGAGCATTTTGAAGCCAAGAAACAAGTCTACAAACTATACCAAAGCTTTGATTATTAAATTCTTGAATAGCATTACAAACTCCATACATTGTTGTTGTATTGGAGCTAGTAATTGTTTCCATTTGTTAAGTCTTGTTGTCTTCGTGTGAGTACACCGTGAAGGTGCTTTTTGGTTTGATTTCTTGTAAAGGTCCTCCAACACCAAAGCAAGTTGGAAAATTGTAAAGTCATCAACAAGTCTAGTTGGTGCAAGTGTGTGGCTATCCTTGGAGCCCTTAAGGCCAAGAAGACTCGTGAAGAGTGTTGGTAGCTCGGGAAGAGCTTTGTATACTCGGGAAGAGTATTGTGCTCGGGAAGAGCTTGTGTACTCGGGAAGAGTAGTGTGCTCGGGAAGAGCGTTGTAAACTCGGGAAGAGTTGTTGTGTGGCTAACTTGGAGCCCTCAAGGCCAAGATCTATTGTTCTAGTGGAACCTCGGTTGGAGGTTATCTAACCGGGAAGAGGAGACGTAGACGATTCATCGCCGAACTTCTATAACAAATTCTTGTCTCATTTTATTGCTTTATTTCCATTAAGCATTTATTTATTTTGTTCTTTCTATTTATCGATTGACTAAAGGCTTCCGCAAGCGCAAAACTCTTTTATTTTCACAAACTCATTTTAAAACGCTAAAGTAGCCAAGGAATCTCATTCACCCCCCCTCTTCGATTCCAACAAGTGGTATCAGAGCCATTTGATTTTTGTTTTAAATCAAAATTTTTATATGGCTAATCTAGCAAATGAGTTTGCTCAAGGTCAATCGACAAATCGCCCTCCGCTTTTCACGGGTGATAACTACGGTTATTGGAAGAATAGAATTTCTCTATACATCCAATCCGTAGATTATGATTTATGGAAAATCATAGTGAAAGGTCCACATATTCCTTTAAAGGAAGTTGGGGGAATTAGTGTTCCCAAAGAAATGGACGATTTCAATAGAGCGGATATGATATTAATTTCACAAAATGCTAAAGCGATTAATATTTTGCATTGTGCCTTAGATATGAAGGAGTACAACCGGATCTCGATGTGCTCAACGGCTAAGGAGATATGGGACAAATTGCAAATTTGTCATGAAGGAACCAACCAAGTGAAGGAGACCAAGATTGATCTCCTACAACTCAAATATGAGACATTTGAGATGGAGTCCGGAGAAGAGGTGGATTCCATGTTTAGGAGGCTCACCCTAATTATCAACGAGCTTGCTCAACTTGGAGAGAAGTATCCTCCAAAGCAAATATGGAGGAGAGCACTTAGAGCCTTAACTAAAGAATGGGATGCAAAGAGGACGGCCATTATCGAGTCCAACAAAGGAGAAAGTGCTTCATATGATCTTGATGAGCTCCATGGCACCTTGGTGACTCATGAACTTGAAGTTGCCACAAGGAGAGAAGTAAAGGAGGAGGATAGATCCAAGAGAAATGGGATTGCCTTGGTGGGAAGGAAAGACCACTCCGATGAAGAAGAAGAAGAAGATGATGATGAAGAGATGAGGTTGTTCACAAAGAAGTTCAAAAAGCTCTTCACCAAGCATAGCAAGTCAAAGACCTCCAATGCTACCAAACAAGAATCCAAAAATGAGGTAACTTGTTATAATTGTCAAGAAATAGGCCATTATGCTAACAAATGTCCTAGGAAGAAGAATGAGGACAAAGGGAAGAAGAAGGCGTTCATAGCTACATGGAGTGATAGCGACTCCGATGAAGAAGAAGCCAAAAATCTTTGTCTAATGGCTCTTGGAAATGAAGATGAAGAGGATGATGATGAGGTACCTTCTTATGATGAATTATTAGATGCTTATAATGAACTCATTGATTGTCTTGGTAAAACCAAGAAGAGCAACAAAGTACTTAAGCTAGACTTGGCAAAGAAGGAAGAAGAAAATACTATTTTGAAAAACCAAGTGCTTAATTTAAAGACATCTTTTGCCAAGTTTAGTGAAAGTAGTATAAAGATGAATGAATTGCTTGGATTGCAACGTTGTAGCTTTGATAAAGCCGGGTCAGGTTTTTCAAGCAAATCAAAATCTTTTTCAAGCTTGTTGGCCAAAGCTAAACATGATTCTACTACTTGTAACTATTGTTGCAAAAATGGTCATACCAAGAACAAGTGTAGGTTTGCTAGAATCCAATACCAACCTAATAAACGGTGGAAATGGATCCCAAAAGTGCAATTGAAAGTTAACCCTCAAGGACCCAAAAATCAAATGGGTACCAAAGAAACTCCTATTGTAAATTTGTCTTGTAGGGACAACAATGGAATGAAGGATGAAGGACCAAGCAACTCAAAGGAGGAGTTTGTCTTGTTCACCACCATAGAAGAAGCAAGAGGCATTGGACCAATGACAAGAACTAACTCTTGTCATAAAGGGTAAAATTTACTTTTTACATATTAAAAGAGTAATTTCAAAATTTATTGGCACAAATCAATTGTGATCAATAAATATTGAAGCTCAATATTCATTGGAGTAAAATGCATAACCCCTTAGCAAAAATTGTCAAGTGCATGATGTATGCTTATCTTTTTATAGTAAGTGCTTAATATGCTTTGCATTCAAATTTGAATATGCTATATGAAAATGTGCAAGTATATGATTTGTTATTATGCCTTGATATTTTTATTATTTTGTTTTGGGCATGAATGCATGAACATATGCACACATTGCAACTTTGAGAATTAATTGTTAAGTGCCTTAACCACATGGTTGTGATTCACCTTTATATGATTCAATCTTGTTGGATGAGGAACATGTGAAATTTGAATCTATATGTCAACTTAAACTATGCCATGTCTATTTGAATTTTATGCTTTTTGATTATCACAAAAAGGGGGAGATTTTTGTGATAAACTTGAACCTTAATACATGCATAGTTTAAGGGGGAGAGCTTATGTATGCATGATTTGAGGGGGAGAGTTATTTGTTTAAAGATTTACTTGATAACTTGTAGTGTATGCAATTGTTAAGGTGGAGTTATTTTTACTCACATTTCATGCATATTACTTATTCAAGTTTATCAAGTTTTGTGATCATCAAAAAGGGGGAGATTGTTGAGCCTTAAACGCATGGTTGCGTTTAATGTGCTAAATTATCCCCGGTCAATCTTTGAGTTTTGATGATCAACAAAACTTGTGTTTGTTATACTAATGCATCTACTTAGTGTGCAGATTAAGTGATGAAAAGTGGATTGGAATGATGATTTTCAAGTGTGTGCAATCTGGTCTGGATCGCCCCAGGCAATGGTGATCATCGCCCCAGGCGATGGGTGTCAGGCCAGGCATTGCCACGCACATCGACAGAAGCTATGGCTAGGCAAGCATGCGGGGAAGATCGCCCCAGGCGATGGTGACCAACGCCTGAGGCGATGGCAGCCACAAGGACTTCGCCCCAGCACATCGACTGAAGCGACGCCGAGGCTTGGCGCGGGCATGCGCGCAGGGAGATCGCCCGAGGCGATGACACGAACGCCTGAGGCGATGGGCTGGAACGCCTGAGGCGATGTGGAGATCGTTTGAGGCGATGCATGATTTCAGGCTGCTGAAGCTACGGCATTGGGATTTGACTTGGATCGCCTGAGGCGATCCAGCGATCGCCTGAGGCGATGCGTGATTTTTGGTGACCGTTGGGGCGCAGCGATGGAGATCGCCTGAGGCGATGGCTGAGGCGATCGAGGAGTGATTTCAGCCTTTTGTGGTGCAACGGCTAGTAGGAGCCTTGGAGGCTTTCTACACTATAAATATGGATGCTTTGGAGCATTTTGAAGCCAAGAAACAAGTCTACAAACTATACCAAAGCTTTGATTATTAAATTCTTGAATAGCATTACAAACTCCATACATTGTTGTTGTATTGGAGCTAGTAATTGTTTCCATTTGTTAAGTCTTGTTGTCTTCGTGTGAGTACACCGTGAATGTGCTTTTTGGTTTGATTTCTTGTAAAGGTCCTCCAACACCAAAGCAAGTTGGAAAATTGTAAAGTCATCAACAAGTCTAGTTGGTGCAAGTGTGTGGCTATCCTTGGAGCCCTTAAGGCCAAGAAGACTCGTGAATAGTGTTGGTAGCTCGGGAAGAGCTTTGTATACTCGGGAAGAGTATTGTGCTCGGGAAGAGCTTGTGTACTCGGGAAGAGTAGTGTGCTCGGGAAGAGCGTTGTAAACTCGGGAAGAGTTGTTGTGTGGCTAACTTGGAGCCCTCAAGGCCAAGATCTATTGTTCTAGTGGAACCTCGGTTGGAGGTTATCTAACCGGGAAGAGGAGACGTAGGCGATTCATCGCCGAACTTCTATAACAAATTCTTGTCTCATTTTATTGTTTATTTCCATTAAGCATTTATTTATTTTGTTCTTTCTATTTATCGATTGACTAAAGGCTTCCGCAAGCGCAAAACTCTTTTATTTTCACAAACTCATTTTAAAACGCTAAAGTAGCCAAGGAATCTCATTCACCCCCCTCTTCGATTCCAACATGATTCAGTGCCCTCAAAACGCGGCGGATGGTAACTCAGGAACTGAGTCAAGCTCAACTCCCCCGGCAGTAACAACTGCTCATCGGGTCCTTGGCCCACAGGTGGCTGGGGTAAAGGATTCGCCTGTCCAATGGAGGCATTAACACTCACGGCATCCCCTACAACTTCAGGTAGATGCTCTGGTTCAATAGCTGCCATGCTAAAACACACATGTTAACAACAATACATAAAATTCAATATCACATAACCAACACGGTTATCCCATCAAAGCAGTAGCAACTAAGATCATTTAATCAGCAGTATCACACAGCATGCTTGCCCACACATGGGCACATTCACAAGGAAATCATTTTTTTTTGTTAGACCTTTAACTAGCCCAATATCTAACCACAAACCAAAATTCACGCTAGAATTTTTCTCATGTCCACACGCTAACTTGGAACCACTGCTCCCAATTCACACTAGACATCTAGCTAGCCCAGACATCAAACCACAGCTCTGATACCACCAATGTAAGACCCTATTAGCGATAACAACAATAGTAGTCAAATGAACACCTAAAATCAAAACTTAGGTAGAGAGGTTTACAAAAATTTCGGCAGAGTTTCGCCTTAAATTTGGCTATCCGGAAATAAACCAAACATCAAAAACAATTCCCAGCCAGGAAAATCACAATACTAAACAAAATCAAACTAAAAGTAAGTCCCAGCCAGGGAAGAAAAGGATCTAAACAAAAGGAGATGTTGTAAAGTTATACATGACCAAAATAACGACATCAAAAAGGTCCCTCTAACTATTCAGCTATAAAACCTAGTCCAAGTCCCTCTGGATATCTTTCTAGGCGTGTCGACAATCTCCCAGATCCTTCAAAAGTTACACCTGCACCTGTTTTCCACGGAAACAGCCCCCACACGGGGTAAGCATAACAATATAACGAATAACATGAATATACAAGATAAATGTACAGAATGTAATTCTATAAGATAACAGGGCACTTCCTGAGTCTATTAGAACATGGTGAAATCTCGATCATTCCTGCCCTCGCACATCTATCACTTAATCACTCGTTATACATAGCATTAGTTTCTAAGACTGTTCAACACGCGGCATAATCACATCGCACACTCTAGTGGCGACCCGTAAATAAATGCATCACTCGCCTCAGCGGTGACCACTCTGTATATCCAACACAACACAATCACATCGCACACACTAGTGGCGACCTCTAAATAAACACATCACTCGCCTCAGCGGTGACCCCTCTGTATATTCAACACAACACAATCACATCGCACACACTAGTGGCGACCTCTAAATAAACACATCACTCGCCTCAGCGGTGACCCCTCTGTATATTCAACACAACACAATCACATCGCACACACTAGTGGCGACCTCTAAATAAACACATCACTCGCATCAGCGGTGACCCCTCTGTATATTCAACACAACACAATCACATCGCACACACTAGTGGCGACCTCTAAATAAACACATCACTCGCCTCAGCGGTGACCCATACATACTAATATCACGTCGCTCAATCATAGAAACGACCTTATACCTAAGCGACACTTCGCTTTTCAACAACACGGTGGAAAACATAATCACCCATGCTTGTACGTCACTACGTACCTCAGCTCCAACGATGAAGTTCAAGCTATCCTCCTCGCTGTCCAGATGCCCTAGAAGGTTCTGTAATAAACCAACAACTCAATATAAGAATCAATATTTCCACAATGTGATATACATAAAACATAATTCCCCCCCCCCCCCCCCCCCCCCCCCCCCCCAACAATTATCCTTTCAATATAGTATTCTACTAACTCAACATCCTCAAATTATAGCATATAAATACATCAAGATATTATAAGTCACATTCAATTTGCGTAATCATCGTTCGTAACGTCATTACATCAAGGGGTACCTTTATACATGACAAACTCATATCTTCCCATGTTAATATATCCAAACCCATGCACACAACATCCACACACCATTTTCCAACACCTACTAAGCACAAATTCTGCACACAATTCACGCACACACACTAACACACACTTTCCAGCACACACTAAACACACATTCTGCACACACTTGAAAATGCAATTCCTTTTCCTTTCAATTAACAAATCAAA
This sequence comes from Haberlea rhodopensis, assembly GCA_907163345.1. Classification (NCBI taxonomy): domain Eukaryota; kingdom Viridiplantae; phylum Streptophyta; class Magnoliopsida; order Lamiales; family Gesneriaceae; genus Haberlea; species Haberlea rhodopensis. Next base: position 11,142 of record CAJQUN010001114.1, on the reverse strand, counting down.
ACACATCAAAATCCATACCAAATAAAGGCCAAGCCTAGCCCTCCCATAGCCCCAAAATTTCGAACAAAAACCCCCCTGCCCCAGCCCTAATTTTCGAACCCTACACCACCAACACGCACATCCAAACACAAGATTAAGCTAGGGAAAAGAGGGCCAAGGGGGAGAGGAAACTTACCCACAAGAGTTTTCCAAGCTAATCTTGAAGAGGACCTTCGAATTTCTTCTTTGGGAAGGAGAGGGGTTGGCCGATTTTTGTGGTTGGGGGAAGAGGGGAGGAGCTCGATTTTTTGTATGTGTGTGTGTGTGAGATTATTTGATATAAAAAGGGAAGAATCCTCTTAAAATAATACAAATTCACCTACAATAATACATCCCAAAACAAAAATAATTCTCCACTTCCAATTAAATATTTTCAAGTTAATTTAATTCTTCACAAATCCTCCAATAAAATAAAATTATGCTAAAGTTCCATGTGAGCACAAATAATATAGCCTGCCCCAAAATACGAGGTCCATAATTTAATCACGTAAATTATCCCATAATTTACAATTTAAAAATTAAATATAAACAGAATAAACTGGGCATCACAATACCCGAGCATATACCCAAACCAGACGTATACCTCTAATGCTAAAGCATATACCTCATCCATCTCAAACACATGATATCCATGAATGTACATGCATATGATACTACCAATCATATGATACCAACACAACACAATACATATGATATCAATCTCATAACATCATCACAAAATATCTATACTCCGTACGTCAACACATACCTGTAAAGCGACACAAACGAGATAAACAGTCGTCACGGGCTAATTGCCTCGTTGTCATGTCCCCTGTGCTGGTGCTACAACAATGCCAATAATATATCATGTTATCATAGGCATCAATATCAAAAGTTACAAAATATAACATTTTAAGTCTACCGATCGATCGGTCACGCTAGCGATCGATCGGTCCAAACAAACAACCCTAGCGATCGGTCGGTATGAAGCTAGCGATCGATCGCTTAAATGTTTGAATTTCTCAAAAATGCTACGGCATTTCACCGATCGATCGGTCGCTTTCAGCGATCGATCGGTACATGAACCGCCTTACTTTCCCCTGTTTTACCGATCGATCGGTATGAGTCTAGCGATCGATCGGTCGACAACAAATTTTCAAAACCATGGCAATTTTGATGCTTATCTTCATGGTTCTTCTCATACACCTTAATTTCTACTATAACAACTTGATCACTAGATAAACTAGCATCATATATACATCTTTCTATCATTTTATACTTTCAAATGATCACTTCAACTCATTGAAATTCATGTGCAAGTAGTAACTTTACATATTTCAAGTTTGACATACTAAACACATAGATCCATGAACTATGATACCAAAGCATGGAAATCTACTTTCCTTACCACATATTTCATGTTGAACATGCTTCCAAGCTAGAATCAAGCAAAGATACCAAGAGAGTCAAGAGAGCATGTGTAGAGATTTGTACGTGAGTTTAGATGAATTATGTGTTTAAAATCTGATTTTCATCTATATAATCACCTTTAACTCCAAATGCACATTCACATGTAATTCTTCTCACATGCATGGTAAATGTATAGCATAGCCAAGTTCACATCCCACTACACACATCATGCTTGAAATTCTCTTGTCTATGCATATGCACCAACATTCCAAGTCAATAGACACATATGATCTATGTTCTCAATTCACATCTCTAGTTTGCTTCTCATATAGCAATATGTATTGATTTATGCACACTATTTCATTGCCACATAACCATTAGTTATTTCTTTCATTGTTTCAACATTTTATTATCATGCATGGCAACATTCTTCCTCGGTTCAATCCGAACCCGAGTTCATCTCATACCGAAATTAATCATATTAACGGTATAATCATATGACACGTGTATAAAGCAACTCGAGGCATTACAGGCTGCTATACTCATTCGAAAACCAATCAGCAGTGCAAAAGAAAAAACCGTTGCAACTACCATAAACAGTTGGTGGACCCGAGCTTCTTAAATAATTCTGATTGAATAAGTTGATAATTCTTAACATACATGAATTTAAAATAAATCTCTAAATAGTTTAAGAGATTACAATGTATTCTTATAGCAATTTGGTTAACATTTTCGTATAGCGATGATATATACAAAATAATCACTGTAAGAGCTCATTGTGCAATCACTTACGTAAGTCTGAGCTGGGTGTGATTTAGTGGTATAAAAGATGGTCACCAACAGGAAAACGAGAGTATAAATGCTATACAGGACAAAATACTACGTATATGGAAGCCATATTTTGAACCTGTGAGGTAAAATGCTATATGCACAACAACGAACTCTTGGACTCGTAAGAGTCGCATCTAGATCCTCAGCATTGGTACACAAGTTCTGAAGAATGGGTAATTGTGATACCCTTATTCCACATAGATCTCAAATAATTTATAAGATGTTACAATGAATTTCTTTAGCAATTTGGATTAACTATATTCAATGAGCAATGTCGAATACAAAATAATTGCCACAAGAGCTCATTGTGTAGTAACATCTTATTCGTCGGATAGCTATCAGAGTAAATGAAATCACAAACATCTAGTATATGACAATACTTACACTCGCCTATTTTATGGAGAATCAAAAGATTTAACGTGTACTCTCATAAATATTAAGATTCAATTACAAATGTAACGTGTATACCGATCATTATTAATTTCCACCTACAAGTGAGGTTCGATATTTTCTAATTAATTCATGTCCATATCGTCTTAATAGTAGGAATTTAATTTGGATTAATGCATATCGATTTATAATATGGACCATGTAATTTCTATATTGTCCTTCGAATGTACCAGTTTTAAATAATATCGTACTATACCTTTTTTTTTGTTTTGGTTCTTTAAATGGATAAAATTTGATCTTCATCCCATAAGTTAGCATTCTTTCGTCATATTTTGTATGAGTGTCGACGTGACACCAGACACATCATGTCAATACTCTGACATAATGTTACTATGATAAAAAAAAGCTCCTAAACTAACTTCAAGGAACTATTTTCTAAAATTAAAGTACATTATAAGAAAGGAAAATTGGTATTTATTTTTATTTATTTCATATAAAAAGGATATTCAAAATGTGTTTTGTATTAATGTGCAATTAATAAAATAATACTAAAAATAAAAACTTTTGTTTCTAAATGCAAGTGAAATTAATTATATTCCATGTACTTATCATGTGAACATTTGTACGTATACACGTACCAGCACACTGATTGATTAGTAATTTAGTAGCTTAATTTTATTTTAACCACTTTATAAGACGTCAATTTAATTTTAAATTTTATGGGCACTCTCTCAATACATTTTCTGACGTAGTTCTGAACATATTATTTTAATCTATATTTTTCAGTACATTTTTTAGAAAATATTATTTTATCATGTTAATATCCCTAAAAAAATACAAGTCAACTAAAAATTATTTATATCATTTTTATATTAACTGATTTCAGATCCCTGCCTCGTCACTGATTGTGTTACCGACTATATAACTTTTAACAAAATAGTAGCTCTTGATCCTAACATCTTCAAATCCGTTTCTCAAAGTAAACTCGTTTAATCCAAAACGAGTTTGGTTTTAATGTCAGAAAATAAGCTCGTTATGTTTTATTGTTAGAAAATACGCTCATAAATCCTTGTATTCTAGTTAGCTCTTATCCATCATAATAAGTACATATCTTAAATTACAATGTTCAATAAATAAATAGGTCCCAATAAATTTGACATTTAAAATTTAGAGCATATATATATATATATATATATATATATATATATTAGTGATTTTTGACACGCTATGGGTATGTTAAACTTTAATATGGAATAAAAATTTATTTATAGTAAACTTTGATTAAAATATATAATAATGTTAGAATCATTTTTCCTACCTAATTTTAAGTTTGAACACATTTTCTAGTAAAAATAAGAATAGTATGGGAAATGGATTTTATAGAAAAGAAAATTTAGTTTTCTATAGATTAAAGTGAAGGCATGATCAGTTAATTATCATCCATAATCCTATGTTCTTTTCACAATTTGAAAGGTCAAATAATATCACTGGTCTGTTGGAATTGTTGGTATGAGACATCAGACCTTCTTGGTGTGATGCGTATTCAATTCTACGTTGATAGTGTTTGATCATTAACACAAATGCCCTTGTCTTAAAGCGCTGAAACCCTACCATTTTACTATATGATTTCACATTTTTTTATCTGTCGTCGCTGTCTTCTCTCTCACACGATTCTGGGAAGGTAATTGAAGTCCAATGATCAGAGTCGACGTCGGTGAAGGTATTTCTTTGTCATCTCACGACAATGCAAAAGGGCAATTTGTATCTAAATCCATCAGATATATATTTTGTTCATATTTTGGGGGAAATTGGGGAGTAACTTGGGAAATTGGGTTCTTGAATATACAGAGGTTGATACAATCGATGGGTTTTAACCAATGTATATGTCTCATTTATTCATTACATTGATACAATCGATGGGTTTGTTGTGGTTTTTGTTGCATCTTTTGAATTGTAATATTAACCAATGTATATGTCTCATTTATTCATTACACGAATCAATTCATATGTATTATATATTACGTTACACACGCAACGCGTGTGCGTCGTCTACTAGTATATATTATATATTATATATTATATAATGTTTAAACCCCTTATAAAAACTAACTTGGTATGGCCATTTTTACATTCCACAATTACCCTCCTTTTCTTTTTAAAATTATCAATATCAAATTACACTCATGCCCTTACCAATCTAAAATATTATCATCACACTTGCTATCTATGTACCAATCAATTTACATTATGACATTCACAATCATACAAATTACCATCATACATATCATACAAATTATCACATTATCCTAAAAATTTATTAAATTCCAAAAAAAAACTAAATATAAAAATACTATATAATCATTTTATAATTTAAATTAAAAATAACTAAAACCAAAATAAAAAACGACGTTACAAATCACAACAATTTACAAAAAAAAAAAATGTATATGCACGTAAGACGTGCAGAATGAGACTAGTATATTATAATGTTTAAACCCCTTATAAAAACTAACTTGGTATGACCATTTTTACATTCCAAAATTACCATCCTTTTCTATTTAAAATTACCGATATCTAATTACACAAAAGCCCTTACCAAATGTGATTTTCGGCAATGGATCCTAATTCATATGCACAAATCTGAAGACCAGCAGCCCCAAATGTGACATGTCCTATGCAGTACATTACTATTAACTTTCTTGTCTTATTTTGTATGTGCTATGTCCTATGCAGTATAAACTGTTCACATTGAGCATTCGAACATCTTTTGTTGTCTTTGTATGCACCCGAATTGTGCATTGTGTATCCTGGTCCAAGTTTTAGCCTTCTGATTGAGGCCGTGAAAAGCACGTGGAATTGTTGATTTTACAGTAAAGTTGGCTTTGATTCTAACTTTTGGTAAGAGTATATTTATCAAAACATTGCAAAAAAGAAAAGCCTTGATCACCAGCTACATTTATCCTTAGATTATAACCATTCTCCGATGCTTACTTATAATGTTCATGACGAGAACCATTATTTTAAGACTTTTAAGTAACTAGTACAAAGCACGTGCGTCGCACGTGAATATCCATTAGATTATATACAAATTAAAGTAAAAGAATTAGAAATATAATATTGATTTTCTGATGTTTTTATTAAATTCTATTTATGAAAATAAATTGACTAATTACTAATATTTGATATGATTAGTTATTTTCTGCTTCTAGTTGTGGTTAATTTAATTTTTTTTTTATTTTGGTGGTTATAAGTTTTTATTTTCTCGAAACCTTCTCTTACAATATGAGAAGTTCGCTCTCGTTGGCCATCTATTTGTTTATTATATTTGTGAATAGAACTTTCTTGTTGCTTTTTTGGTTAACCAGGTTTTGTAAAGATGGATGGTAGAGGATGGTTATGAGATAGGAAGATATAATGTAGGTTCTTAACTTTGATGAGCGGTTTAAATGATGATTAATTTTTAATTGTGATAGAAAAGTTTAATTATCATGATAAAATTCTATTAATCAATTATATATAAATGATAAATGATTACAAGTATTCCAATTTACCGTTCAAATGATTATATCTTTTAATAGTCAAATGACAGTAATGGTATTTCACACTTCAATAATTAATCCAATTGTTAAATGGTAACGAAGCCTTATCATCCACAAACCAGTGGGCAAGTAGAGGTTTCAAATCGAGAGTTGAAGAGGATTTTAGAAAAGACAGTGACTCTAAGCCGAAAGGATTGGTCCTTACGCTTAGATGATGCACTATGGGCTTATAGAACTGCTTTTAAGACACCTATTGGCACATCACCCTATAAGTTGGTATTTGGTAAGGCATGTCACCTCCCTGTTGAACTTGAGCATAAAGCATATTGGGCTATTAAATGGTTGAACTTTGACTGTCATGCTGCAGGAGAGAAGCGTCTTCTACAATTGAATGAGATGGAAGAATTCAGGAATCAGGCATATGAGAATGCCAAGATTTACAAAGAGAAAACTAAGAAGTGGCATGATTCTCATATACAAAAAAGGGAATTCAAGGTAGGAGATGTTGTACTCTTGTTCAACTCCAGACTGCGACTCTTTCAAGACAAACTACGCTCTCGTTGGTCTGGGCCATTCACCATTTCAAAAATCTATCCCTCTGGTGCAATTGAAGTTACCGATCTTAGCAGGGGAACATTTACAGTGAATGGGCAGCGCTTAAAGCATTACCACATGAGCAATGAAGTCCAAACGGTTGCCTCTATAGTTTATCTTGACGACTGAGAGAGAGGAGATGACAGTCCAGCTTGGGACTATAAATCAAGAACTCTTTCTTATTCCCTTTGTTTCTTTTTCTTTTTCTTTAGTTTAGTTTTATTGATTTTGTTTCTTTTGTTTTGTAGCATGAATCCGCGTGTGCTGAGGAACATCAATACCCAGTTCCCCCTCCGGAGCAATAGGTAATTTGACAAAATAAATAAAAGCATAAGTAATTATAAATTTTCTTTAATTTCATGATACTATTGAGTCAATATTAATAATTGGACTTTTTCAACTATTATGGTTTAATTTGTAATCTATAAGTTTCAATTTGCCATCACAATAGTTTCACTTAATTTGGGTTGCTTCTCATTCAATACAGTTATTTTCCATTTGTCAACATATTTTATTTACAATTCTTTTGAGCTGCACTATAGTCAAATTATTCATTTGTCCTTTACATATATTATTTTAAGTTTTTAAATTAATTTAATTAAAACTTAATTTAGTTGTATTTTAATTTCATTATAATATTTCAATGAATTAATTGATTCATTTAGAGTGCCTCTTTGATTCATACAAATTTCCATTTCACTCTGATTTTCATATATTAAATAATTTAGCCTATAAATTTCTTCTGATATAGAGCAAAATAAAGCCAGATAGATATGAAATTATAGGATTATTTAAAATATAACCAAACTTATCTTTAAACCACATAATAAAAATCACAACATAAATGAAACAATACATATGCTAATCTTTTTCAACAAAAAATAATATAGAGCCACACGTATTCAATCCAGTGCTATAATGTGAAAACAATGAAAAATAAGCACATTATTGACTTTGTTTATGCGGAGAACTATATTGATTTCGATGAAACATAATATAATGATGGGTTTAAAGCAATGATTAATCTTTTTTTCAATACATAGGGGAGGGGGATCGAACTAATGACGTCCCATTTTGGGACAATGAGATTATCAGTCGGGCTATCTGGAGATCTCACAATGATTAATCTTTCGATGTGATGTACAAGTTAATGATTATCATATTAAAATTCTAATAATCAATTATATAAATGATGATTACAATAAAATCAAATTTATCCTTCAAATATTTATTTCTTTTCGAAAACTAAATACTGAATTTTAATCTTGTTTGTACCTGTTGCATGGAACTCATCTCATCCAACAATTGTTCTAGTTTGACTTCTTTGCACTCCTTAATTGTTTTCTCCGTCCACAATACATCTCCCTGATTGTTGTTCTTAATTGTTTTTTTTAGGTTCATTAAACTACCACTTAAATCCTAATAATTTAAATTAATTGTGTAATTAGTGGGGCCTATTCGACTTTAATTTTTTTTTCCTACAATTATTTATGCAATTAATTTAGTTGTCTAACTTATGATAATAATAAAGGCATTAAATATTAATTATCATTATAAATGAATTGGGTACATGAATAAGAATTATTGTGAAAAAAAGAACGGCAAACATACAAGGCACGTGAATAGCCCATCTTTTATATTTCACAAATAACACGATTATTATTATTTAATGAATTTTTTTTTTTCAAAATATAACTAAAAAGTGGGGCCTATTCCACTTTATTTTTCTTTTTCTACAATTATTTATGCAATTAATTTAGTTGTCTAACTTATGATAATAATAATAAAGGCATTAAATATTAATTATTATTATAATGAATTGAGTACATGAATAAGAATTCTTGTGAAAAAAATGGCAAACGTATAAGGCACATGAATAGCCCATCTTTTATATTTCACAAATAACACGATTATTATTATTTAATGATTTGTTTTTCAAAATATAACTAAAAAATATTGTGAACTCTTCTAATTTTTTGTATATGTTTTGAACATTTTATATTATTACAAATTAAATTATTATTAATAATTTTTTTTATAAACTTTGAATTTTTATTTAAATTATTTTTAATAAATATGAGAAACTATAATAAGAAGAGAAAAAAGTATGGTTCCAATAAAAAAATTTAAGATCCACATCCGATAACATGATGTATTTGACCCTAATTTTGGCACCCATTTTCCATCCAACATCCATGCAATGATTTTCCATCTTTAAAAACTGATTTTTCATCTTTGACCCTGATGTTGATACCCATTTTCCACCAAATACCCATGCAATTAATCCCAACACTACATGATTTTTGGGTAAATTAGTATAATCACAATAAAAACTTTACCCTTTCATTCACACTTTTAGATAGACAATAGATAATCGGATGTTCCCTAGTTATGCCTATGAATATTTTACTTGAATTGCTTGCAGAAGAGAGAAAACCAGTAGAAAATGGGCCTCAGGTTTGTAGAGATACTTCACTAACATGATGTATTTGACCCTAATTTTGGCACCCATTTTCCATCCAACATCCATGCAATGATTTTCCATCTTTAAAAACTGGTTTTCCATCTTTGACCCTGATGTTGATACCCATTTTCCACCAAATACCCATGCAATTAATCCCAACACTACATGATTTTTGGGTAAATTAGTATAATCACAATAAAAACTTTACCAACTGGTTTTCCATCTTTGACCCTGATGTTGATACCCATTTTCCACCAAATACCCATGCAATTAATCCCAACACTACATGATTTTTGGGTAAATTAGTATAATCACAATAAAAACTTTACCCTTTCATTCACACTTTTAGATAGGTAATAGATAATAGATAATCGGATGTTCCCTAGTTATGCCTATGAATATTTTACTTGAATTGCTTGCAGAAGAGAGAAAACCAGTAGAAAATGGGCCTCAGGATTGTAGAGATACTTCACTAACATGATGTATTTGACCCTAATTTTGGCACCCATTTTCCATCCAACATCCATGCAATGATTTTCCATCTTTAAAAACTGGTTTTCCATCTTTGACCCTGATGTTGATACCCATTTTCCACCAAATACCCATGCAATTAATCCAAACACTACATGATTTTTGGGTAAATTAGTATAATCACAATAAAAAACTTTACCCTTTCATTCACACTTTTAGATAGGTAATAGATTGACCCTGATGTTGATACCCATTTTCCACCAAATACCCATGCAATTAATCCCAACATTACATGATTTTTGGGTAAATTAGTATAATCACAATAAAAACTTTACCCTTTCATTCACACTTTTAGATAGGTAATAGATAATCGGATGTTCCCTAGTTATGCCTATGAATATTTTACTTGAATTGCTTGCAGAAGAGAGAAAACCAGTAGAAAATGGGCCTCAGGTTTGTAGAGATACTTCACTAACATGATGTATTTGACCCTAATTTTGGCACCCATTTTCCATCCAACATCCATGCAATGCCCATGTATAAGCTTGTGTTGCATTTAGTTTCACTAGATTGTCTATCTTGCATGTATGGTGGAGTTCTGTTAATTGATACATTCTGCAGGAGGGTTCAACCAGCCCATCATGTGTGGTGGTGAGCCACGAGTGATGCTGCAGAAAGTAAGAGGAAAGGCCGATCCACCTTTTTACACAATCCAAATATGTATCCCAAAGCATGGTATACACTTGCTCAAATTCATTCTAGTTTATTGATAATGGCTTTTATTTGCATTCTTTAAAGTTCTCTAGTTTTCAGCATTAAGTTTAATATTTTCATTTACAAACGGGGTCGATTGGGATGGTCCCTACAAGCTGCAATTTCAAGTGCCAAAGGCTTGGCGGAACAGACCAATCGACTTTTTCGCGGAGGTGATAAACTGGTCTTCGTCTTGTTTAGTGCATATTTCCCGGCCATAATACCAATTATTTCATCTTAACTATTTAGTTTTTGGATGCAGGGTCTTGCGGAGGAGTTGAATAAAGATGGTGCATGTAACAAGGCAATATTTCCTGATACTAACATAGTCGTCGATAGATGTGCTATGATCGGTAACTTAACAGTGGAAGGAGTAAGTTTATTTTTTTCTTCTCTATTTTATATCACATTGTTGGGTAATATAGTATACCCCCACTGTCTGGGTGACTCCGTATGCAGAACAATTATCGAAAGTGGTGCTTCAGTACTGTGTCAGTCGCATAAGTTGTAAACACATGTTGATTGTTAACTCCACTGCCCCCATCGCCAAGTTCAATATGAACTGTTTTATTTATTGTCTTGAAGGATGAACGGAATAGTCTAAAAGATGCACAAGGAGTTCTTGGTTTGTTTCATATCCCAAAGTTTGAAGTATAGAAACTCAAAACTATA
>CAJQUN010001113.1:0-104897 GCA_907163345.1 Haberlea rhodopensis | reverse complement strand
CATGTGTCAACAAGACAAACGTAAAAGACATGTACCTGTTACCTCGGAATATCCCTTTATCTGATTTTCTTAAAACCAGCTTCCTTGGCACATAACAACGGAGTGCCAGACATCCCCATAAATGTCATCCTATCGTGTTCCACACGATTCCTTCAACCACAATGGTTAGCAATACCACTTTCATATCATAAGAGCACTAAACAATGTTTATGTCATACACATTAATGCCATCATGCATAAAATATGTGCTATCAATAACTTCCTAGGCCTTAACAGCCCCAATGAGCAACCTGCTCTGATACCACTAATGTAGGACCCCAAGCCCTTAAAACCTTGATTAGTGTATTAACCACTATGTGTGTACATGCTTTCTATAAAATGTCAATCGGGAAGCTCTGATGATACTTAATCATTGCCTGTCAATAAAAGACTCATAGTTTGGCCCTTACCAACCCCTTGGTGCCGCTTTTTCCACATGTAAACTTTTACAAAAATTTGGGCAGAGTCTCCCCATAAATAGAGCTATCCCCAAACAGAGTACAACACATAACAAATTCCCCGGCCAGGGAACACATAATACTCAACAGAAAGCAGTAATACAAGTAGATTCCCAGCCAGGGAAGACACCACACATACGTCAACAAAAGTGGGTTCCAACACCCACATAATACAACCAACATGACTCTCATATCATTCTAGCAATTCAACCTAATTGCAAATGCAACCGAAATGAAGAGAGAAAGGCTCATGCCTTTATATACAATCCATATACAGTATATCGTGCTCACATGCGAGCATCATGAATATGATATGTATAAATCCTCCAGGTGTATATATAGTACTCTATACGATAACCGTGCTCCATCAAGCCCTGGTACCACGATCCTGGGAGTACCTCAAATCAACAACAGCTCGAGCTCAGCTCCATAGCCATCGATTTACTGTCCACCTGTCCCAACAGAGACAGCCCCAACGGGGTGAGCACATACCAATACACAAAATCCCATAATCATATAATGAAATTCATAATTTACAACAAAGGTAAATGCTAATGAATTTAAATGATACTCCCTGGATGGCAACATCCTCATCCGGGATTCCGTGTACTGTCCCTGTTCTCACAACATCAAACTCATCAATCTCATAAATCAGTAAATCAACACATTGATTTACACATCGCATGCCTGATCCTCGAATATCAACATATAGTGATTACAAATCATTAAACATGCATTACAGATATCACAATATCTAATACTGATTTCACAACCTTGCTATCAATCACAGATAGCTCAAATGCCTAGCATTTATTTTACCATCCTTCATTATACTTAGAACGCTCAAGTGTCTTATAATGAATACATGAGTCTACAAACCTAGACATCTCAAATGTCCTCATAATGAATACATGATTCTACGAACCTAGACATCTCAAATGTCTTACGAAGAATGCATGATTCTACAACCTAGACATCTCAAATGTCTCATAATATAGTCATTAACCCAGTACCACCACCATATATCATGCAAGAGTCATCCTACTCTATTGTCACGCACGCTACAAGCGGCGATATCAAGATTTGGGTCATTCCTTGGCTATATCAACATGTATATATAACATATGCAAAACATTCAATGCAATCAAAACAACACCTTATGCATTTCACATATATATAGTAATGCTCGTACGTCGCACGTACCTTAAATCTCCGAAGTCCGAGCCAAGCCTTGCTCGAGTTCCATGCCCCGAGGAATGATGTGCTACACGATAAATAATCACAATTATTTACGAACATGTAACCTATGCTCAAGCACACCCATATCCCTCACAACATTGTCAATACACGACAATTATCCTCTTAAAAGACCCGGGGTAGGGTACATGCAGGGAAGGAAATAAATGAGACCATCGAAATTTGTTCAAGAATGCCCTACAAAAATCGAACCTGAATCTCACAATTTCGAACCCCATCAAAATACCATAATTCATCATCTAAATGTCAATTAATCAATCCATAGCATGAATATCATCCCACTGCCAAACCCCCAAATTTGAAAATCCAAATCCCTAAAATTCGAAACCCAAACAAGCCTTTAAATTCGAACCCTAACAATTCTTCAAATTCGAACCATACCATCTTAATTCGATCCCATTAAGCATCATAATCCCTAAGATGTGAATTAAACCATCATGGCAAGAATCATCACCTTTGCAAAAACCCCCAATAATTCGAAAATTAACCCTACGAATTGGGGAAATTCGAAACAATAAAGGCATGGAAAAATAAAAAGACGAACAAGGGTTAGGGAGATTACCCAACGAAACGGAAGCAAAAAAACAACCGAAATCGAAGAACCCTAGAAATTGGGGATCGACGCTTACCGCAAAACCGACTTCCACACGCGACTAAACCTCGAATTGATGGAGGGAAAGAAGCGCCTCGTCGAGACGAAGACCGGCGGTAGGTCGCACGCCCGAACGGCGGCCGACGGCGGCGGGCGGAGCGCTTTTGCGCGCGGCAGCTCTGTAGCAGGGGAAAATCGCACTCGGAGAGAGGGAGGAATTGGGGCTGAAATGAAATTATACTAAAAATCTCGGGTTCAACTGTATTTATAGCAAAAATACCCGAAAAAATAATAGCCCCCCACAAATACATCATGATTCCTTAAAAATCATCTGTTTCAAAAACTCTCTCTCTAACTCCAAACCCTCTACCGGTGCTCACACAGCACCCGAGATTCCGAGACATCATCAAAAACCCAACTCTTAGGTTTTACACCGTAATGTGAATACAATCTCAACCTCTGGATCCCACGATCCCAACTGCCCAAATAAACGAGCCCAGAGGCCCAACCCTCGATTAAATCCCAATCGCCACGTAAACCACTTTAGGGATTATTAACACTACGGGATTAACACCTATAATTGGATGGTTCATCACGTCTTGGGCACGTGGTTGCATGCTTGTAATTAATTGGGAGTTATTAATTGTGTTTAGCACTTAATTTCTTCGATCGTGGGACTAAGGCAAGGTTTGGTTCGGACTACGGAATTATAAGGTACGTATAACGTATGAGCATAATCCTATATCTTATCGTAATTGTTGAATGCATGATATACTGTAATTTCATTAAATGGGTATGTATATTGAAATATATGGTGCCGCTATGGAGCGAGCAACAGTTGAGATGTTGTCGCTATGGAGCGAACATCGGTCATGAATGTCGCTGCTCCTGAGCAAGCGATAAAATGGGACTGTGGAAATATGTTTAGATACGTGTGGATATCTATAAACATTGTAAATGATTATATTTCATTAATTATTGAAATTGACAATTAGTGAACTGATTTAGTTAATCAATGAAATGATTTACTGGCTTTTGGGAATTTGATGGTTTCGGTTATTTTGAGAACAGGAACAGTACAGGGGATCCCGAATGAGGATGACACTAATCAGGGAGTGTCTTTTAAATTCACCGCTTTACATTCTGTAAATTTTGTAATGTGATATTGTGATTATTGGATCAGTGGTATTAGTATGCTCACCCCGTGCGGGGGGCTGTCTCTGTTGGGGCAGGTGGAACAGGTACACCGGTAGCTCTGGAGTTGAGATCGAGCTATGAATTGGAGGTGCTTCCAGTACCGAAGTACCAGTGCCGGTATTGAATAGGGTATTTTATACATTAAATACACATTCACTCCTTTGATGCTCGCATGTGAGCATTACTATATGTGTATTTGGGTTGTATAAAGGGCATGAGCCTTTCTCTTTTCATTTATGGTTGCATGCAATTAATTAAGGAATTGCTAAATGAATTGAGAACATGTTAGTGTATTATAAGAGGCATACTTAAGGGTTGAGTGGTATGTGGGATATGGACATTATATGGAATAATATAAGAAATTTTATTGTTGGTATATTATGCTATGATAGCATGTGGTTCTCCCCCTGATTACATGATTGTATGCACTAAATACATGGGATAATACACTAATAGCGGGTTAGGGCACAGAGTCCTTACAAATTCTTTGACATGCTTCACTAGCAATGTCATGACAACTATAATTTTTTTGACATTAATCATCTTCTCATTCAATTCCCCATACAATCCAATAAGCACAAGTATACATTGTACAATTCACCAATCTCATATTCTCAATTCATCATGCATTTCTCCTTAATTAATTGCATGCGAATCATAAATGAATAGAGAAATCTCGCAATCTTTATACAAACCATATACACATATAAGAATGCTCACAAACGAGCATTAAATAATAAATGTATATCTATTGTATAAACATGTTACCCAATACCAATATTGGTACCTCAGTCCCGTGGGCATTCCCGATCAACAGCTCGAACTCATCTCCAGAGCCAATGATGTACATGTTCTACATATTTCAACATAAACAACCCCACACGAGGTGAGCATACCAATAGCACTATCTTAATATTATCAATATCACACTTCATAATTTACAGAATATAAAGCTGTAAAGTCAGAAAGTACTCCCTGTATGTACCGTTACCATATGAAATCTCTCATGTTGTTCATGTTCTCACAATAACCAAAATCATCAAACTCCAAAATCAGTTAATCATTACATTGATTAACTATATTCATCTCAGCCCGCCAATTCCATAATCAATTATAATTAAACCATTACAATCATGATTTACAGAAATTGAATATATTTCAATCAATGATTTCACAATCTCATCATATCGTATTACATTGCTCGCTCAACAGCAGCGACACTCTATAATCTCGCACGCTCAACAGCGGCGGCATCATAACCAATGCTCGCTCAACAGCGACAGCATCATACTTATTGCTTGCTCAATAACGACATCTCCACAATTCATAACACATACCATTTATCGCAACAATAATATATTATTCATTACTCATGATAATAATATATATAACTATGCTCGTACGTCATATGTACCTTATAATCCAATAGTAAGAGTCAATCCTTGCTTTGCCCCGAGATCCAGTGAATTATTCGCTATACACAGTTAATAAATCACAATCAATTATGTGCAAACAATACACATTCAAGCACGTACTTGTGATGACCAGGGATTATAGATGTTAATCCCGTAGTGTTAATAATCCCTAAAGTGGTTTTACGTGGCGATTTGGAGTTTAATCGAGGTGTTGGGCCTTCTGGGATCGTTTATTTGGGTAGTTGGGATCATTGGATCCAGAGGTTGAGATTGTATTCTATAAATACCAGTTGAACCCGAGATTTTGAAATTAATTCCATTTCAGCCCCAATTTTCTTCTCTCTCCCCGCATGCGATTATTCCCGTCGCCCCCAGCCCCCGCCGCTTCAGGCGCTTCGCCCCGCCGCCGTTCGGCGCGTGCGACCCGTCACCGGCTTCGTCTCGTCGAGGCGCAGCTATCCCCTCCGTCAATTCGAAGTTTCGTCGCGTTTTGAAGTCGGATTTAGCAGGAATGCGTCGATCCCCAAAAGCTAGGGTTCTTCGATTTCGGTCGATTTTCCTTCCGATTTTCGATTGGGGTGTTCTTGAGCAATTTTCGATATTGTCTCATTCGTTCCCCTCCCTGCATGTACCCTGCCCCGGGTCTCATAAGAGGTTAATTGTCGTGTGTTGACAATGTTTTGAGGGTTATAGGTGTGCTTGAGCATGGGTTACATGTTCGTAAATAATTGTGAATTATTTATCGTGTTAGCACATCGTTCCTCGGGGCATGGAACTCGAGCAAGGTTTGGCTCGGACTTCGGAGATTTAAGGTACGTGCGACGTACGAGCATTACTATATATGTGAAATGCATAAGGTGTTTTTGATTTCATTGAATATTGTGCGTATGGTTATATATATATATGTTGATATAGCCAAGGAATGACCAAATCTTGATATCGCCGCTTGTAGCGTGCGTGACACTAGAGTAGGATAACTCTTACAAGATATAAGGGGTACTGGGTTTATATGATTATTGTAAGACATTTGAGATGTCTAGGTTCATAGAATCATGTATTCATTATAAGACATTTGAGATGTCTAGGTTCGTAGAATCATGTATTCATTATAAGACATTTGAGATGTCTAGGTATAATGAAGAATTGGTAAAATAAATGCTAGGCATTTGAGCTATCTGTGATTGATAGCGAGGTTGGAAAATCAGTATTAGATATTGAGGTATCTATATTTTTGCATGTATAATGAATTTGGTATCACTATCTATTGATACTCGAGGATTAGGCATGCAATGGGTTAATCAATGTGTTGATTTACTGATTTTTGAGATTTGATGAGTTTGATGATTGTGAGAACAGGGACAGTACACGGAATCCCGGATGAGGTTGCCATCCAGGGAGTATCATTTAAATTCATTAGTATTTACCTTTGTTGTAAATTATGAATTTCATTATTGTGATTATGGGATTTTGTGTATTGGTATGCTCACCCCGTTGGGGGCTGTCTCTGTTGGGACAGGTGAACAGGTACATCGATGGCCGTGGAGCTGAGCTCGAGCTGTTGATTGGAGGTACTCCCAGGATCGTGGTACCAGGGCTTGATGGAGCACGGTATCGTATAGAGTACTTATATACACCTGAGGATTATATACATATTCATGATGCTCGCATGTGAGCACGATTATACTTGTATATGGATTGTATATAAAGGCATGAGCCTTTCTCTCTTTCATTTGAGGTTGCATGCAATTAGAGGTTGAATTGCTAAATGATATGAGAGTCATTGGTGTATTATGTGGGTGTTGAAACCCACTTTTGTCGTCATATGTGTGGTGTCTTCCCTGGCTGGGAATTTACTTGTATTACTGCATTATGATGAGTATTATGTGTTCCCTGGCCGGGAATTATGTTATGTGTTGTGCCTTTTTTTTTGGGATAGCTCTATTTATGGGGAGACTCTGCCCAAATTTTTATAAAAGTCTACAATGTGAAAAGTGGCACCAAGGGGATGGTAAAGGGCAAACATATGAGTCTTTTATTGTTAGGATGATGATCTTATAACATTGAGTATTAAGGAAATTTTGTAATTGACATTCAATGGTAAAGTATCATCTGAGCTTCCCGATTGACTTTTTATTAAAAGTATGTGCCACACATAATGGTTAATACACTAATCAGGGGTTAAGGGCTAAGGGGGTCCTTACATTAGTGGTATCAGAGCAGTGGTTGCTCATTGGGGTTGTTAAGGGCCTAGGAAGTTATTGATAGCACATATTTATGCATGATGGCATTAATGTTGTATGACATAACGAATTTTTTATGTGCTATTATGATATGAAAAGTGGTATTGCTAACCATTGTGGTTGCAGGAATCGTGTGGAACACGATAGGATGGCATTAACAGTGATGTCTAGCACTCCGTGTGTTACGTGCCAAGGAATCTGATTTTGTAAGAAAATCAGGTAAAAGGGATATTTCCGAGGTAACATGTCTTGGTATACGTATTGACATGCAAGTGGTTGCATATATGTATTGAATGTTTGATGCATAGCGTATATGGCTATTGCTGCTAACCCTGATGGTTGCAGGTTACAGGAAATAAGGAATACGAAAAGGAATGATGATTATACATATGTACGGGCATCCCAAGGGCAACATGTATTATGTGTTTAGTCATTTAACACAAAGGTAAATCAAGGTATGCATAAGATAGTGCATTATGATATGATACATGTTGATACGCATCGTTTTGCATATGTATATTGTGAAATATAAAGTGAGGATTTCAATGCTTACACTAAGGTCCATATGAAGCGAGGAAGAATTCCGCTTATATGGAGTAGTGAGAAGCATTGAAATGCACTATTGATATATCACGAGTCCAAGTTATCCTAGTGAGGATTTCAATGCTTACGCTAAGGTCCATATGAAGCGAGGAAAAAATCCGCTTATGTGGAGTAGTAAGAAGCATTGAAATGCACTACTGATAAGTGACTCATTCCATAAGAAGCAAGAATTCTGCTGACATGGATTCCATAGGAAGCGAGGAAAAATTCCGCTTACGTGGATTTCCATAAGGAGCAAGAATTCTGCTTACGTGGATTCCATAGGAAGCGAGGAAAAATTCCGCTTACGTGGAAAAGGAAGGAGGAACCATAATTTCATGTGTCGATTTATATTCATTTCTCTATGAGGACACGGTTGATAGCGACGGTTCATTCCGCTATATTGATTGGCGATGGTTCATTCCGCCAGGTATATTTATAGCGATGGTTCATTCCGCTATATTGATAGGCGATGGTTCATTCCGCCAGGTGTATTTATAGCGATGGTTCATTCCGCTATATTGATAGGCGATGGTTCATTCCGCCAGGTGTATTTATAGCGATGGTTCATTCCGCTATATTGATAGGCGATGGTTCATTCCGCCAGGTGTATTTATAGCGATGGTTCATTCCGCTATATTGATTGGCGATGGTTCATTCCGCCAGGTGTATTGATAGTTATGCCTCTTTCCGCTACTATGTGGATGATGATTCATGCTCAGGTGTATAGCGAGGTTTCATGCCACTTATTATATGACGAGGTGTCATACCGTCGATTCTATAGCGAGGGATTGTGCCGCTATGTACTCAGCACAGGATTTTGCCGCCTTCGAGCGATGGGTGCTGATTTCGTACTATTATTGAGCGACGGAGACAGGTATGCCGCTATATTGTTAGCAATGAGGTATGAGATATTGCTATTCTATTTGCTTTATTGTAGCTGGCATGCGTTGAGATACATGTTTTATTATGACTATTTACTAGCATGATAGTGGATGACATACGCTGATGTACATGTATCTTCACTAGTTGACAATGTCTTAGATGCCATGAGTTGGCATGTATCGTCACGGGATGACGATGACGATGGTGTAGGAGATGTCTTATTAGACATGCATCATCGTTACGATGATCGATGCGTTGAGTATACGTATTCAGTGGTATGCCTTGGGTGCCAGTACCGAGCACAAGGTGGTGTGTGCGGCACCGATTGACGTGACCCTTATACCGAGCGGGTTGCTCGAGGAATGGATGGATGCGCTGTACATGTGATTGTACCGCAGCTTACGTTTGGGGTGATCATATTACGAGTGGTGATACCCTTGAGGTATGCTCGTTGGAATGGCTTTTGGCCATGTGATTTGACGACAGGAGTAATCATGGAGGAAATTACTCGCTTTCTGTCGATGTGACATATGGTAGGCATGGTCACACCACCCTTGAGGGTGTAGGATGGGTCCTAAGGGAGGAGGATCAGGTTATGTTAAGTACATAGGGACATTGGAGTGTCCAGGGTGTATCGGCATTTAAGGATTGTTGGGTAAAGACCCACTACTCTATTGAGTTTTCTTCCCATAGTATGATATACCATGTGGAAACGTCCGTCTTATTGGTAGGTTTGAGGTGAACCTAGAGAGGCAGCGACTAGTTTGTCTGCCGTGTGTGTGCAGCACCATGTGGGGCTTGCTAGGGCCGTTATACTGCTCGTTGGAACCAAATTTGGCAAATCGTAAGGTGATACGATGTGGATTGTGGTGGACTCTAGTAGTCACCATGTCATTTGAGGTTGAGGCTGAGGTTGTGCATGCCTCACTGAAACGTGTATACGTTATGTTTAATCTTGGTGAGACTTGTCTGGGACAGCTCACAATGTTGGAGTACCAACAAGAGGGTCATCAAGTCATTGTTGACTCGATCTGAGGGAAACAGTGTATTTGGGATACAATGAGTGTTATTGTATCCAGTTTTTCCGAACGGTGGTTCGAGACTAGTGGATCTCGAGTTCGATGGCACTTCCCTTGTGAGGAAGGAGGTAGTATTATACCTATTTGGGAATCTTTGAAAGATTCGGTAAGTTGGTGCTTGTGGTGTTGATTTTGAGAATCACGCCGTGTTCTTAATCGTCGATTTTCATTCTCCATTGGATGGGAATGACTTAGGATTGACATTTGTATTTGGGGCTTAGGGGTATGTTGCAGATACCCGAGCCAAGTGCATTGAGTATGCATGAGGTGTTCGTGCTTAGGCAGGTATACCGATGAGTATACGGATGCCAGTTGTTGATTTCCTTTTGTCAAGCATAGAGTCATGCTATTTTTGGATGGTTAGATATGGAACACCTTGAGATTGGGAATCTCCATGGCACGATGATTTTGAGGGATAATCGTGAAGTTAGTTGACTTCCCTTGAGGAGGAATTATCTTGTGTGGGTTAAGGTATTTCCTTGTTGGTATTTTTCTTTCGAGTTTTCGATAGCCTTCCCAAGTTTGGATTGTTAAATCCTAGGATTATCAAGGGATGGCAGGAATTCGGATTGGTTGGGTGTCACTGTTGACACAAGTGTTGAGGATGCAATGGGTTTATTGCATGTCCTTTCAGAATTTTAAACTTTGTGGAGTCTCGGTTGTTATTTATGACCAGGATGTGGTTCTTGGGATATCCGGAGGTGGACATCTTGTGAGATGTCTTTTGTGTGGATCGGTGGCCGTGAGTTGCCCGATCCGAGTTGCAGAGGGTGCAACTGCTCCTTGGATGGAGGTGGTCTGTATAGCGGGAACCAGGGTTGGTATGTATACACCGTGGTATACTAGTGTTTTCCTCGTAACGAGGTATGTTAGACATCGTGAGTCATGATAGAGAGGTCATTGAATGATATCTACGATGGAATCGGGAGCAATCGAATCCGTGCAGTTTCTGTTGACTAACTGCTTTTGGATTATTAGCGTTGAGTTGTGCTGACGCTCTTTGACATTATGCTGGATTTGGAAGTCTATTCCACTCCTAGAGTTTGACACGAGGTCAACGTTCTCACGGTTGAGGTGTCATTCAGGATGCATTCTTACTAGTTGTATTAGAACTAAGGATGACTGTCCGATCTACAGTCGTAAGTATAGGTTATTTTGCCGTCATGAGAGACTGACTTTTGGGATGACCCGCATCGAGGTACGTTTTGCCTCTTAGGTGATATGTCGGTTTTGGTAAGTCGCTCTGTTTCAGAGTTTGAAGAGAGGTAAGTATCCTCGCGTTTATTAATACGATTCTGATATGGTCAAGAATCGAGGTTATGGCTTCATGTTGTTGTGTAGCCTGGGTGTTATGTGATACACCGGTGTTAATTTCGAGGACGAAATTCTTTTAGTGGGGGATAATGTGATGACCAGGGATTATAGATGTTAATCCCGTAGTGTTAATAATCCCTAAAGTGGTTTTACATGGCTGATTTTGAGTTTAATCGAGGTGTTGGGCCTTCTGGGCTCGTTTATTTGGGTAGTTGGGATCGTTGGATCCAGAGGTTGAGATTGTATTCTCATTTGGGTGAAAAACCTAAGAGTTGGGTTTTTGATGTGTCTCGGGATCTCGGGTGCTGTGTGAGCACCGGTAGGGGGTTTTGGAGTTAGAGAGAGAATTTTTCAAAACAGATGATTTTTAATGAATCATGATGTATTTGTGGGGCTATTAGTATTTCGGGGTATTTTTGCTATAAATACCAGTTGAACCCGAGATTTTGAAATTAATTCCATTTCAGCCCCAATTTTCTTCTCTCTCCCCGCATGCGATTATTCCCGTCGCCCCCAGCCCCCGCCGCTTCAGGCGCTTCGCCCGCCGCCGTCCGGCCGCCGTTCGGAGCGTGCGACCCGTCACCGGCTTCGTCTCGTCGAGGCGCAGTTATCCCCTCCGTCAATTCGAAGTTTCGTCGCGTTTTGAAGTCGGATTTAGCAGGAATGCGTCGATCCCCAAAAGCTAGGGTTCTTCGATTTCGGTCGATTTTCCTTCCGATTTTCGATTGGGGTGTTCTTGAGCAATTTTCGATATTGTCTCATTCGTTCCCGTCCCTGCATGTACCCTGCCCCGGGTCTCATAAGAGGTTAATTGTCGTGTGTTGACAATGTTTTGAGGGTTATAGGTGTGCTTGAGCATGGGTTACATGTTCGTAAATAATTGTGAATTATTTATCGTGTTAGCACATCGTTCCTCGGGGCATGGAACTCGAGCAAGGTTTGGCTCGGACTTCGGAGATTTAAGGTATGTGCGACGTACGAGAATTACTATATATGTGAAATGCATAAGGTGTTTTTGATTTCATTGAATATTGTGCGTATGGTTATATATATATATGTTGATATAGCCAAGGAATGACCAAATCTTGATATCGCCGCTTGTAGCGTGCGTGACACTAGAGTAGGATAACTCTTACAAGATATAAGGGGTACTGGGTTTATATGATTATTGTAAGACATTTGAGATGTTTAGGTTCATAGAATCATGTATTCATTATAAGACATTTGAGATGTCTAGGTTCGTAGAATCATGTATTCATTATAAGACATTTGAGATGTCTAGGTATAATGAAGAATTGGTAAAATAAATGCTAGGCATTTGAGCTATCTGTGATTGATAGCGATGTTGGGAAATCAGTATTAAATATTGAGATATCTATATTTTTGCATGTATAATGAATTTGGTATCACTATCTATTGATACTCGAGGATTAGGCATGCAATGGGTTAATCAATGTGTTGATTTACTAATTTTTGAGATTTGATGAGTTTGATGATTGTGAGAACAGGGACAGTACACGGAATCCCGGATGAGGTTGCCATCCAGGGAGTATCATTTAAATTCATTAGTATTTACCTTTGTTGTAAATTATGAATTTCATTATTGTGATTATGGGATTTTGTGTATTGGTATGCTCACCCCGTTGGGGGCTGTCTCTGTTGGGACAGGTGAACAGGTACATCGATGGCTGTGGAGCTGAGCTCGAGCTGTTGATTGGAGGTACTCCCAGGATCGTGGTACCAGGGCTTGATGGAGCACGGTATCGTATAGAGTACTTATATACACCTGAGGATTATATACATATTCATGATGCTCGCATGTGAGCACGATTATACTTGTATATGGATTGTATATAAAGGCATGAGCCTTTCTCTCTTTCATTTGAGGTTGCATGCAATTAGAGGTTGAATTGCTAAATGATATGAGAGTCATTGGTGTATTATGTGGGTGTTGAAACCCACTTTTGTCGTCATATGTGTGGTGTCTTCCCTGGCTGGGAATTTACTTGTATTACTGCATTATGATGAGTATTATGTGTTCCCTGGCCGGGAATTATGTTATGTGTTGTGCCTTTTTTTTTTGGGATAGCTCTATTTATGGGGAGACTCTGCCCAAATTTTTATAAAAGTCTACAATGTGAAAAGTGGCACCAAGGGGATGGTAAAGGGCAAACATATGAGTCTTTTATTGTTAGGATGATGATCTTATAACATTGAGTATTAAGGAAATTTTGTAATTGACATTCAATGGTAAAGTATCATCTGAGCTTCCCGATTGACTTTTTATTAAAAGCATGTGCCACACATAATGGTTAATACACTAATCAGGGGTTAAGGGCTAAGGGGGTCCTTACAGTACTCAACCTCCAAAATATCATCCTAACACAACGATATAATATCCAAAAGGAACTGGCAAAGCGCATGAAAAAATTTCAACAAAATAAAAAATAATTTCAAAAAACAGACATCGGCGATCAAACGCTGCTCCCGAGGCGACCGATTACCTCTCGATGGATTTTGGCTACTGCCCCTTGGCGATCGATCTCTAAAATTTGGAGATCGATTGCCAGTCTCACCGATCGACCTTCAAGCGATCGATCACTTGTATTGTTCATCGTCTTCAAATATTGACCAACGACGCGGCGATCGATCGCTCCAGCCCTAGCGATCGACCGCCCCAACCTGATTCAGCCAAAAAATGGCATTTTTCGAGCAAAAACTCCCAAAACAACCATCCAACCCCCAATACTCCACAAATCCTTAACTTAAACACAAGAATACTCATCCTAACACCATAACCAAAAATCTCTAAAAACTCAAAACTCAATCCACCTCCAATCTTAACCAAATTCAACAAAAATATAATCAAAACCACCACAATCAAGAGATGAAGACGATTACCTATCGATTTGCTCACAAATCATTCTCAAAGACCAAGTTCCATGGGTTTCTCTTCAAGGGGAAAAGAAGGGGGGAAAGATATGGGAGGAGGCGATGAGGGTGGGAGGAGAGAGAGAGGAAATGAGCGGAGTGACTGAACACTGGGTCCACTTAGTATATATAGCACCAAGGATCCACAAACCCGAGCCTCAAATACTCGCACCAAAAAACACTCATTAATAATAAAAGTGTTCAATAAAATCACACTCCCTCAAATACATCTCAAACCTCAATCCAAGGCTCCACAGACGCCAAATCCCACTACCAACACTAATCCCAAGGTTCAACACGTCAATGAGAATAAAATCTCAACCTTTGGATCCAATAACCCCGATACCGGATTAACATACTCGGGAGTCTCAACATATTAATTATCTCATAATTACCCCAATTAAATCAATTAAGGGTTATAATCACTCCGGGATTAACACGATTAATTTTTGGATATCACAACCTCGCTCGGGCAATCCTATAGATATCTTTTTCTGCCTCCTTGGTATCCACTTTATCGTACACTTATTTGTAGACTTTAGCTGTAGCATCTCGAACCGCTGTCTTCGCTTCTTTTTTGGCAAAGCTTATACTTTTCGAAGGTTGTCCAATTATTGTTCTTCTTCAGCTCTCTGTAAGCATCCCTATTGATTCGGATAGCCTTCTTTACGTCTTCCTTTCACCATGATGCGTCCTTACCTGGTGGAACATATCCTCTTGACTCACCAAGGAGCTCTTTAGATACCATCTTAATGCCACGAGCCATTTTGTTCCATGTGGTATCAGGATCATCTCTTGGCGTCCAATTAACTTCCTCGACTACATTCTCTACAAAAGCTCCAAAGTTACCTTCTTTTAACCACCACCACCACTTAATTCTAGGTTCAAATGCTTAATTCTAGTAGCCATATTCTTAGTCCTAACATCTAGAACTAAAAGTCGGTGTTGGGTAACTACACTCTCTCCTGGAATTACCTTACATTCCAAGCATTTAACTCTATATATCCTTCTAGCAAAAAAGAAACATATTTGGGTTGCACTAGACCTACTTCTAAAAGTAACTAGATGTGAGGACCTCTTCTTGAACCATGTAATTGATAGGACTAAGTCATATGACATGGAAAAATCCAAAAGTGAATTACCTACGGTGTTCCTGTCCCCAATGCCATAGCCTCCAATGTCATAGCCTACATGAACACTCTCATAACAATCCCGATCAGAACCTATGTGCCCATTGAAATCTTCCCCGATGAAGATTTTCTCATTAAGGGGTATTTCTTGCACCACGTCGTCTAAATCTTCCCAAAATTTCTGTTTAATAGCCTCCTCTAGACTAATTTGGGGTGCATAAGCACTAATAATATTAAAAATATCATTGCCGAAAACTAGCTTAACTAATATTATCCTATCCATATTCCTCATAACTTCAACTACATAAACTAGTAGTTTATTTTCTACTATTACACCTACCACATTACGATTCTTATCCTTATATATGTACCAAAATTTATAGCCCAAATGAGCTATAGTTCTGGCTTTCTCACCTGCCCATTTGGTCTCCTGCATACACAGAATACTAATTTTTCTTCTACTCATAGTCTCTACTAACTCTGCTAACCTACCGGTAATGGAACATACATTCCAAGGGGCTAAACGAATCCTATGGTCTTGGTTTCGAGCTAACTTCTTTACCCCCACTCGCGCGAGGTGAAGGAACCCTTGCTCATTTGACACCACACAGACGTCCATGAAAAATTGTCATATAAATTGTGAAGTTGATTTTGTTGGATTATTAAGGCAATGAGTTTGTGTATTTGAGAAATAACTAGTGAAGGTGAGTCATGTTTATGGACTTGGATAATGTTTGAGATGACTTGTTTAAAATGCCTTAAATATTGATGAGTTGAATTAATGATCATTAGTGAATTGGGGTGAGATTTAATGTGAATTAAAGTTGGGGGACTAAATCATAAAATAAAAATACTATAACCAACTTATCTTCACACAATTCACCAAAAACACCTGTTAAATCCTAATAACCCTCTTTTCCCCTGTAAGGACTCGTTCCTAATCAAGTGTTTAATTATCACACAATAAAAAGAACAAAAATCATGTCCAGTGCAGCAAGTACATACATAATACCATAGCATGCATCATAGGCATCCAGCACATAATTCGTACTCAAAATATTTACATCATACCATAGCATGCACAATAAGTCTCAAGCACACATTTTATACTCAAAATATTTACATAATACCATCAGCAGTAAGTAAATACCGAATATTAACAAATAATCATGAATGCACTGAAATAAACTTAATTTACATAGATAAACTATCCAGGACACACCCTGGTATACTATCCTACTACTTGGAAAAAGACAAAAGATACAACATCAGATAAGACTTCAATGAGTATTCCCACTTTGGATCCTGGTTACCTGTTGTACCTGCCATTGTCCACACACAAAGACAACAACAGCCACTACGGGTGAGCCTAAGCCCAATATGAAACTATCAAGTAATAAAACATGTATCTATAAAATGTGATATATGATGTAATGCAATGCAATGCAATGTAATGCGATGCATGACAGGTACAAATCATCTCGGGATAGCAAAAGTCCGGAATCCAAGGAATAGTTATCAAATATCTCAACATACCAGAATATCAGAGTCCAAAGAAAGGTATCATCAATCAATATCATGCTCGAGCAGGGCGTCGACTCGCTCGTCGCTACGACATCTCTCTCAGTCGAGCCATCGATGGTCCATCATCCCTCGTGTCTAAGCGACGTCGGCACACTCGTCGCTACGACATCTCTCAGCTCACTCTCTCCGCCGAGCCATCGGCGTGCCCATCATCCCCAGATACGCATCACGGATACCAACGAAAAGATGTGGGTATCAACAAAAGAATTAGTAGGATCAACATGACGTGCTCAATGTCCATACGTGTCAATGCATCATGCATTATCATAATCTCATATGATGCAACTTAATATGTCCAGCGTGTATATCATATATCGATGTACATTTATTGAAAATGATGTGTGTTAACAAAACATTATTTTTCATACATCGATATATAAACTATGAATGCTCAGAATTCAATTAAATTCACATAGTCAAGTAATTTCACGTAAGTCACGTAAGTTCAGCAAATCATGTATCAAATAATATATATATATGTCGTATGTTACCGATCGCAACATACCTTATTTCTTTTAGTTCTGATCAACATCTGAATTGTTATCTTCCCAAAGAGAATCAAATAACAACCATTTCATTACTTCTTTATCCCTACATTTACCTCATCATTAATATAATTTATTCTTTAATTGGAGGCTAATTAATCAGATCTAAACAATGTAGAATAGAAATATTATGATCCTCG
Organism: Haberlea rhodopensis; assembly: GCA_907163345.1. NCBI lineage: Eukaryota > Viridiplantae > Streptophyta > Magnoliopsida > Lamiales > Gesneriaceae > Haberlea > Haberlea rhodopensis. The sequence goes on along the minus strand of CAJQUN010001113.1, from coordinate 87,509 downwards.
TGTACTCATTTTTTTCATTTCTTCAGTTCTAGAGTTATTAAGGTGTCTAATCATCATTAAAATCCTAATAACACAATTTCATTTCATTCATTGATTCACAATTCACATGCTTTCAAAATCGATAACAAATCCAACAATGACTCACTTGGCTAAAACTCAAAACCACTTTCTTGCTTATCCCTAAAACAAATCAAAATGAACCATTAAAACGCTTAACTAACAGTAATATCCCTATTTCTTTCTTGTTAATGGTTGTGAGTACTCGATTACAACTAATGATTTCCTATTAATCTATTTATATTCTTTAGGCTATTTATATCCTAAGGTGGTATGCTTAAGATTACAGTAGCATGTAACAACACATAGTCATTCTTCAACCATTTTCGTCTCATAACTGTTAGATCTATTTAGGTCTTATCCTTCTTTCGACTGACTGAAACCAAAACTGTAAGCTCAAGCATGCACACATAGTAGGGGATGATATACCGTTATATACTAGTGTTTCGACAATTTTTAGCAGCAGGTAATTTCGCTCCAAACATGCAAGATTTTTACAGCCAATTAATCAGCAGATTTTTACATAGAAATGTGCTCCAACATCAAACCAAACTCAAATAATTTTATCCAACAATTAGAGTTCAAATGAAGGCTAAAATTCTAATTAAAGGCTGGAAAATCAAAATCAGCTTTACCCCAACTCGCGTGAACAGTAGCCAAGCCTTGCATGTGCGATTTTCGGTGACTCATGGCGGCTACAGGGGCGGCGATAGGAGGGAACATCAGTCATGATGAGGATAAGGTTTCACACAACCTAATTTGAACCAATCTAAGGTTAGAAAAATGAAATCGAACAAAAACGTGAAGAACCCTAAAACACAAATCGTACCTTTCAGAGCAAAATCCGACGATCTCGCGGTGGTGCACGGTGATTGCCTGGTATGAAAATGAGCGCCGGAGAGAGAGGAACACGGTGGTAGGTTGGACGCATCGGAAGGTGGCCGGATGGCGGCGGGCCCACGATTTTATGGTGAGTGGTCGGATGTCGCGCGGGAATACATCAGAGAGAAGAGAGAATTGGGTTTTAGTGCATGTTTTTACACGTTTTAGTGTGTGCATCGTAAATGAGAATGCAAACACATTAATAGTTGTATTCTAGTCTGGTTATGTACATCGGAGTGTCGTCGATATAAAATTTATAGTCAGCAATTGTGATTTATACCCACTAATATAACACAAAATTTAATTCTTCATTTTAATAATTTATTTTTAAAATATTATCGGAGTTTATTCTACCATTTCAAAATTATCTCTTGTTTTGATTAAATTGTTAGTTGACATTCATATTGTCAATTTTACTTCTAATTAATTAATTCCAAATTATTTATTGATTAGTGCCCAAATCATATTTAATTATCATTAATAAATTCTCGGGCCTTACACTTCTCCCCACTTAACCAGATTTCATCCTCGAAATCACAAATATAAATCCAACTCAGCGCTGAAAACAACATATGGATCAGAATACACGGCATGATATATTGTACACAATGGTATATGTATATATCCTTACGATCCAACATGCGAACAAGATGGTTAACAAGAATGATCAAACCCAATCTCATTAGGCTGAAAGACGTGATAGATTCAATAATATATTTGCAACGAGCAACATGATGAAAAATACATCGCGAGTGACCGATAAAGCCGATGACAATGCCAATCTATAAGCAAGATTTTCGTACGACCAACATAACAAGGTGATAATTTGTCTCGCATGCTAAAACTGATTAGTGTCTCTAACAGAGGAATTTTCAGAAACATATGATCACGTATCTGAAATTCTATGGGTCGTCTTCGTTTAGTAGCATAACTAACTTGACAATCCTGGGCAGCCATCATCCGCTATCTGAACAACTGAATCTTATCATTCATTTCTCATATTTATCAAGTCCATTCGCTGGTGTTTTACCGATTTCTTTATAGGCTAAAGGCGATCTACAACGTCTCTTCCAAAAGGTTCCAAAAGATGTCAAACCTAAGCTCGTTTGATAGTTATTAGTATAGAAACTTTGATTAACGGCAAAGTTTCATGCCCTCCAAAGTTAAAATCATTCGCCATATTATGTAACATATCTTCGATAAACAACGGTCATATCCGTATACGGATAAGTCCGATCGTAAGGAAAGAAAAGTGCAGACTTAGGAAGCAGACCAATAATGTTCAAAACATCATCACAATCTCTGGGTGATCGAGGAATACGGGTCACAAAATCCTTAGCCATATGTTCTCAATCCCTTTGGGACTTTAAAAGCCATGAAGCAACCCGCGGAATTTTATTCATTCATTTTAAGCATGTTGACAATCTCAACGTTTGACAATGCATCAGTAACGTCTTATCTCATATGTGGACATCAGACCTGAGATCTCATAGTCATAAGCATCTTTCATCTTCAGGGTAGATACTGTCTTCACAGTTATGAACTTCTCAAATAATTTCAGAGGTCAAATCAGAATTATCAGGATCAACTTATGAATCATTAAGTCGTAGAAACTATCAGAAGATACTTGAAAGCTAAAAGGATGTCCTGAAGTTACAAATTCTTAAGATTTCTGAGTTTGAACATCAATTCGTTAGGCTTTTTTGATGTTTAGAATAAACCCCGACTCAATTTGAAATGCTGAAATAATGATAGAATTTTTGGTAAGAGTGACAGACTCAGTCGGAAGTACAGACATTAGCATGAACTTGATGCTACAATCATAAGATAGAATAGACTCGTTGTGATGCCCGAGAATTAATGGTGTTAATCACGGTGTGCTAATGATCCTTAATGGATTTTAATTGTGGCAGTTATGAATTAATTACGATATTGGGACACCCGAGGATGTTAAATCGGGTATTTTGGGATTATGGAATCCAAAGGTTGAGATTGTATTCTCATCGTGGTGAAAACCTTGGAATTGGGTTTTTGGTGGTATCTGGGGTCCGGGGTACTTTGTATTGGGGCTGATATTGGAAATTGTGATTGGAGAGATAATTATTGAAAACATATGATTTTTAATGAGTCGTGATGTATTTGTGGAGGACTTGGTATTTTGGAGTATTTGTACTATATATACCAAGTGGCACTCGGTATTCCGTCATTGCACGAAGTCTCTCCTCTCTCTACGCCCAACCTTTTTCCCCATTCCCCCCCTTTTCTCCCATGGAGGAGAAATCGCTGGAAGCTTGGCTCGGGAGCCGGATTTCTCGAAGAAAAGTTGGTATTCTTCTTCCCCTCACCTTTACCTTCGTTTTGATTATGGTATTGTGGATTTTGGTTAGGTGTTGGGTTTGATTTGGAATTTGGGAATTTTTGGTTAAAAATCCAAAGTTGTATTTTTGGTATTTTGTTTGGTTTTAAATGGAGTTTTTGAGGTGTTTAAGGTGTAAGGGGTGTTGGTTTTGAGTTTGGGTGTGAAAAACACCATTAAAGCTCGAATGTTTAGGAAACCCGCAGGTCGCGATCGATTACGGCTTGGCGCCGATCGATAGCGACATGGTACTGATTCTGGGGTGATGATGAACAGTCGGGGCGATCGATTGCGAGGAATGGGCGATCGATCACGGAGGTCTTGCCGATCGATCGCGGTTTTAATTTTTTCGGGCAGTGAGGTTTCGTGATCGATCGCGCGTAAACGGTGATCGATCGCGACCCTATTTCTTGTGTTTTTTGGAAATTTTGGAAAATGTCGGGATTTTGAAATCGAGGTTTAATTAGCCAATTTTCGGGGCGATGTCTACATTCCAATGGGAATGCTATACCTTTAAAATGGAATGGTTGGAGCCAAGTTTTAATAAAAAATTGGAATACTCGATTTAGTATTTGGTTAATCTTTGAACTTTTAAAATGGAATATTTTGGGTATTATGCATGCTTAGCCCGGAGACTTTTAGAATGGTTAATCGTCATGGATTGACGATAAGTTTGGAGGTTGTGAACGTGCTTGGGCATGTGGTTGCATACTTGTAATTAATTGTGAGTTATTTATGTGTTAGAACATAATTCATCGGGTCGCGGGACTCAGTCAAGTTTGGTTCGGACTACGGAATCATAAGGTACGTATAACGTACGAGCATCGCCTTTTATATTATTGCAACTGTTAAATGCATGGTTATTTGTATTTGCAATAAATGGATATATATTGGGAATTGTATGGTGCTTCTTTTGAGCGAGTAATGATTTGATGATGTCGTTGTTGAGCGAACATCGGTTATGACGCCACCGCTGTTGAGCGTGCGTGAGATTAAAATGCGGCTATTGTGGAGCGAGCGATGGAATAAAACTATGGAACTATTAGTGAGATATATGGAATATCTATAATCATTGTTTAATGATTTGATGTTATTGATTATGGTATCAATATATGGGGAACGGATTTGTTAATCAATGTAATGATTAACTGGCTTTTGGGAATTTGATGGTTTCGGTTATTTTGAGAACATGAAAAACACAGGGATCCCGGATGAGGATGATGCCATCCAGTGAGTGTCTTTTAATATTCATAGCTTTTATATTGTGTAAATTATGAATTGTAATATTGTGCTTATTGGATTGGTGGTATTGGTATGCTCACCCCGTGTGGGGGCTGTCTCTGTTGGGGCAGGTGAATAGGTACATTGATGGCTTTGGAATTGAGCTCGAGCTGTTGATTGGAGGTACTTCCAGGACTGAAGTGTCAGTGATAGTATTGTGTTGGGTACTTTATACATTTAATACACATTCACTCTTTTGATGCTCGCATATGAGCACTATTATATGTGTGTTGGGTTTTGAAAACCCGAATAATCTTTGTTTTGATGTTAACAAAACTTGTTATTGTGTTGCTAACATATTTCATCAAGTGTGCAGTTCATAGATCATAACTTAGAAGCTTGATGAATTACAAAGAAGTAGCTTGAAAATATCAAGCTGGACCAAGACTGAAATCCTGGCAGAGCGGATTGTTTTGATCATATCTAATAGCTCGGATATCGAAATGGCGTGCTTCCAAAGAGATTGAACAGCCAACGTAAAATACTAAAAGTCATATTTCACAATAGATCGGCTAGTTCAAATGTTATCAAGGAGAAAAGACGCCTACAAGATCGAGCTGAACCGCGAAGAAACAACAAGCTGTTTCAGCAATCAACTGTCAGTCTGGTGGCCATAACTCTCAGCTCGCTTATCGGAACGGAACGATTCAGTATGGGTTGGAAAGCTAATACAATGATATACAAGTCATCTTTGCAAGTGAAGGACTTAATCGGACGTTAAGATGGCCAAACAGCTTCTGTAAGTCATGCCATGTGCTGCTGCATCCAGCAAACAGACAGCAGGAGCATTGCCTCGTATTTCGAGCATAACTCTCTTATAAAAACTTGAAATCGAGCGATTTTTGATTCCATGGAAAGCTAAGAGAAAGGGCTACAACTTTCATATAGATCACTTTGCCCAGAAATCAAAGAATGAAGAGTTACAAGCAACAGATCAAAGAGCAAGTTTAACAATCTGTTTTTGTATCAAGCTGATTGTCCAGACTTATCCGGACCAGACTGATCTGCCCATGCTGATCCGGACCAGACTGATATGCCCGTGCTAATCTGCCAGACTGATCTACCATGCTGATCCGGCCAGAATGATCTGCCCAAGCTGATCCGGCCAATCCGGTCCGAAATACAAAGAGCCCAGAAACCAGAATATGACTGGTGCAAGCTCGGGAATCGTGCAGAACCTGGCTCTGATTGTGAGACCCCGTTATCTCAAACATACTAATAGGTGCGATTAAGAGAACTAAACATACATATAAATAAATCAGAGTAATAAGTCGTGTTGATTAACCTGAGCTTAAGAGATACAGTACCAAAAGTTTCGAAAATGAATTTCACATATTCCTACAAAAGGTACTACGCTATAGTCTTACTCTACTTCATGTAGAAGCTATACAAAAATTTCTCTAACATGCTAATCCTGTAGCACTCCTTACAGCTCAGCATTTCAACCCCGACCCTGGTTCTCATCATCAAAAGCACCTACAAAGACAACCCCCAACACATGAGCATAACATAATTCATATTCAACATAATATGAATGTAAGACGTAGATGCATAATCATAAATACAAAGTACTTCCTATATTTCCAATCATTTACAACGCCCATTGGTTGTCCCTATACCATAACTCATAATAATCAACAACAAGTAATATATAAATATGACAATACTATAAAGGAAACGGTCCCATAAAGTCGATGCCCCATATATAAAAAATTTCACAAATAAGAATGGGTTGTTGAGGCATCTCCTTTCTTTGGGATATGTTACCGGTCATTTGGCATTGATCACAATTCTTGCAGAAGTAGTAGGCATCACGAAAATGGTGGGCCAAAACAAACCACACTCAAGTACCTTCCTAGATATCCTCTTTGCTCCAAAATGTCCACCACGAGCATATGAATGACAAAACTTAAGAATGTCACTTACCTCATTCTCGGGGATACATCTTCTAATAATTTGATCTGCGCAGTTCTTCCACAGGTAAGGGTAATCCCATACATAGTACTTGACATCATTCCTTATCTTTGCTCTTTGAGACCTAGACAATTCATAAGGTAATAGATTAGAAGCTAAATAATTCACAATATAAGCATACCATGCTACATTGTTCCTTATGGAGAATAGGTGCCCTCCCAGCATCAAGCCTTGGCCTATTCGGCCCAGAGTCTGCCTGTCTCTGTGGTGCTCTCCGATCGGGGCAACCTCGAGTCAAGTGGCCCACCTTGCCACAAACATAACAACCCTTACAGTCACATGGCAAGTGCCATCCTCCACAATGGTCACACCTGCTTCCTCCTGCCTTGCTCCCCTGTGTGGGTCCCCGATTGTGTTGTTTCTGACTCTGAGACTTCTTCCCACTAAATCTGGAAGATGATGAGGCCCCACGAGCCTTGAACTGGTCCCCTCGCAGCCTCAGGCTATCAACAGCTGGTCCCTGAGGTGGTACAAAAGGGGGTACAACGTCCTTGTACGCGCCCACTGCAATCTCTGCCAACTCTGCCCGTGTCAGGGCGTCATCAAAAGAGCTGGGGTTGTTGGAGACAACCCGATCAAATAGCTCTGGCCTCAGTCCCTTCAGAAAGTTCCTCATCTTGGCATGACTGCTGACAGCAATATGAGGTACATACCTCAGCAGTGAGGAATACTGCATAGCGTAGTCTGATACTGACAGGCTGCCCTGTTTCAAACTATTGAACTCATCTTCCTTCAATTGTCTGGCAGCTGCAGAAAAGTACCGATGAAGGAACCGGGTCCTGAATACAGTCCAATCAACCGTCATACCCTGAGCTCTCTGCTCCATGACTGTGGTCTTCCACCACATGGAAGACTTCTTCGCTAACTGGAACTCTGCCAACCTCAGCCAGGCAGTCCGTGCACAGGGTGCCGATACGAATATATGTTCCAGTCTCTCAAGCCATTCTTCGGCTGCTTCCCCAGTCTCTGTCCCTTCAAATAGTGGTGGATGATAGCTCAGGAACTGGGTCAGACTTATCTCCCCTGGTAGCAGTACTTGTGCAATAGGCTCCAAGCCTACAGCAGGTGGCGGTAACAGATTCGTCTGAGCAATACTAGCGTTCATACTGCCCATATCCCCTACCTCTTCATTGAGGTTTTCCGGGTTAACAGCCGCCATGCTGCAACACAAGAGTTAACAACAATACCAAAAGCAGTTCATAATATAAGCCGTTAGATAACAAGAGTATCTTATTCAAAAGCATGTTAGTATAACACTTATACAACAATATGCATCACATGCATAACATGCCCAACAATGAACACCTAGCCAACTTGTCTCTAAAGGCTACCCTTCACTCTTCCCTGTTTATCTAACCACTGCTCTGATACCACTAAATGTGAGACCCCGTTATCTCAAACATACTAATAGGTGCGATTAAGAGAACTAAACATACATATGAATAAATCAGAGTAATAAGTCGTATTGATTAACCTGAGCTTAAGAGATACAGTACCAAAAGTTTCGAAAAGGAATTTCACATATTCCTACAAAAGGTACTACGCTATAGTCTTACTCTACTTCATGTAGAAGCTATACAAAAAATTTCTCTAACATGCTAATCCTGTAGCACTCCTTACAGCTCAGCATTTCAACCCCGACCCTGGTTCTCATCATCAAAAGCACCTACAAAGACAACCCCCAACACATGAGCATAACATAATTCATATTCAACATAATATGAATGTAAGACGTAGATGCATAATCATAAATACAAAGTACTTCCTATATTTCCAATCATTTACAACGCCCATTGGTTGTCCCTATACCATAACTCATAATAATCAACAGCAAGTAATATATAAATATGACAATACTATAAAGGAAACGGTCCCATAAAGTCGATGCCCCATATATAAAAAATTTCACAAATAAGAATGGGTTGTTGAGGCATCTCCTTTCTTTGGGATATGTTACCGGTCATTTGGCATTGATCACAATTCTTGCAGAAGTAGTAGGCATCACGAAAATGGTGGGCCAAAACAAACCACACTCAAGTACCTTCCTAGATATCCTCTTTGCTCCAAAATGTCCACCACAAGCATATGAATGACAAAACTTAAGAATGTCACTTACCTCATTCTCGGGGATACATCTTCTAATAATTTGATCTGCGCAGTTCTTCCACAGGTAAGGGTAATCCCATACATAGTACTTGACATCATTCCTTATCTTTGCTCTTTGAGACCTAGACAATTCATAAGGTAATAGATTAGAAGCTAAATAATTCACAATATAAGCATACCATGCTACATTGTTCCTTATGGAGAATAGTTGCTCATCCGGGAATTCCTCCTTCAAACAAAGCTCATCATCCACATGAGCTAGACGGCTTAGGTGATCCGCTACTTTATTCTCGCTGCCCTTCTTGTCCTTGATTTGTATGTCCAACTCACTCAAGAGCAAAATCCATCTTATAAGCCTCGGTTTTGCCTCTTTTTCATCAAGTAGCGAAGAGCTGCATGATCAGAATAAACAATGACTTTCGTACCAAGTAAATAAGGTTGAAATTTTTCAAGGGCAAAAACAACTACTAAATGTTCTTTCTCAATAGTGAAATAGTTTCGTTGGGCATCATTCAAAGTCTTGGATGCGTAGTAGATGGCATGTGAAGCATTCCCCACTCTTTGGCCTAAGATAGTGCCAACCGCAAAGTCACTAGCATCTCACGTGATCTCAAAAGGCTTACTCAAGTTGGGAGGTTGGATGATGGGGGTAGAGGTCAATGACTCCTTCAATCTATCAATAGCTATCTTGCTTGCTTCATCCATCTCGAAAGCAACATCTTTTTGTAGCAGCTTGCACAAAGGTGTAGCTATCCTAGCAAAATCCTTGATGTACCTTCTATAAAAACCTTCATGTCCAAGAAAAGAACGGACATCCGGAACACAAGTAGGATAAGGTAAAGACTGCATAACATCAATTTTAGCTTTTTCTACCTCAATGCCATTAGCAGAAACGACATGACACAATACTATACCTTGTTCTGCCATAAAGTGACATGTTTCAGAATTTACAACAAGGTTAGTCTCAATGCATCTTTTCAACACAAGTATAAGGCTAGCTAGACAATCCTTGAATGAATTACCGTAAACGGTAAAATCATCCATGAATACCTCTAAAATACGCTCAATAAAATAAAAAAAATACTAACCATACACCGTTGAAACGTGGTTGGGCTTTACGTAGTCCAAAGGGCATGTGTCCGTAGGCAAATGTACCAAATGTCATGTGAAAGTGGTCTTTTCTTGGTCCTTCGATGCAATTACAATCTAAAAATAACCAGAATACCCATCAAGGAAACAATAGTAGGAATGACAAGCTAACCTCTCAAGCATTAGGTAAATGAAGGGTAGAGGAAAGTGGCCATTTCTAGTCACAGCGTTTAGCTTCCTATAATCGAATCAAACTCTCCACCCATCCTGAATACGAGTGGGAACTAGCTCATCATCTTTGTTCTTGATCACAGTGATGCCAGTCTTCTTTGGCACAATTTGAACTGGACTGGCCCATTGACTGTCTGAGATGGGGTAGATCACCCCAACTGCTAAAAGCTTTAAAATCTCCTCCTTCACTACTTCCATCATGGGTGGGTTAAGATTCCTTTGCGGCTGACATGTTGGGCTCCTTCCTTCTTCAAGTAGAATGCGATGCATGCATGTGGAGGGAGGGATTCCCTTAATGTCAGCAGTGGTCCATCCTATAGTAGTCTTGTGCTCCTGGAGCACATGTATAAGTTCTTCCTCTTGATTATCCCCCAACTTGCTAGAGATGATTATTGGCAATGTGTCTACTTCACCAAGGAATACATACTTACGATGGCTAGGTAGTGGCTTCAATGGTGGGTGCCTGCAAAACAGATGGAAGTAATCTAGTGTTAGAAACAGGCAGTGACACGAAAGACGTGTTACCTGACTCAGATAGCTCAGGTGTATCATCCAAGACAGCTATAGTGTTTTGCAATTCATCAAAGAAAAGCAACTCTTCATTCTCCTTTTCCATAGCCATAGTTAGAGTGACTTCTAGTTCATCCTTCCCTACAATCTCAAAAACCTCCCGTGACAAATAATCAACCATAAAAATCAGAATACTCCCCCAAGGAATCCCTCGTTCCCTCCGTATGGAGCCACCTTCTTCACCACGGCAGCCTATTGACATCAATAGAATACACAGTGTCATCATTATTGCAAGGATATTTCATGGCATCATAAATATTAAAATAACAATTTCGCAATCAAATTCCATAGTAAGGTGATAAGTGTGATTTTTACACTTATTTTACTATGATTTTAGAGTGGTTTTTGTAGTGATTCCTAGACGATATTAAGTTGGTATATATTTGTATGTTTCAAGAATCTAGGTCCAAGTGCGTAAAAGTGGAGGAAATAAGCTAAAAATTATGAAAAAGGACCACATCGAGCGAACACGTGGAAAAAAGGACAAAAATCTCAAAAGTTGAATTTTAAGAGTGGCGATCGATCGGCATTTCTCCGCGATCGATCGCGGCCGTCCAGAAACTTTTGGTGATCCATCACCATTTCTCGCCGATCGATCGCGGAGTTGAAGATTTTGAAAAATAAAAGCAGAATGTTTTGGCGATCGATCGGTAGTTTTCGGCGATCGATTGCCAGACGCAAAAAAAATCGAGATTTTGTTACTTGTTGGATATTTTGGGTCCAAAACATGGTAAACTCTTCCACCACTATATAAGGACATGTCTTGGACGTTTTTGAGGGACTTTGGCTCATAATTACCCTACAACATCAGCTTCCACCATACTCCTGTTAGTAATCCATCAAGCATCGTACGCAGCGGAATATAAAAAATTTATGGATTACAAGACACCGGATCTACACAAAGGGGTTCATATCGGATAAAGGATCAAAGGTCTCACCCTTGTAGCGTGTTTGAGCAGATTCCACGAAGCAGCACTGTAAGGACCCCCGTGCCCTTATCCAGTAATTAGTGCATTAATCCATACCATTCGTGCATATTTTCATAAATCATGGGGAAAGTAATTATATGCAACTCTAGCATTAATGCCATCTATAAAATTCCTTTACATTAATCGTGTAATGTCTATGCTTTCCCAACATATTCCATAAAACATGTTATGCACCTTTCAACATACACTAATATGCTCTCAATTCATTTAGCACTTCCACATTTAATTGCATGCTAACCGTAAATGAATAGAGGAAAGCCGTAGCTCATTTATACATTCCATATACACGTCATATGTACTCACATAAGAGCACCCAATGAATAAGCGTGTATCTAATGTATAAAACACTCTACGGGATACCGTTACTGGTGCTTCGATCTTGGAAGCACCTCTCAAGCGCAACTCGATCTCGACTCTGGATCTGAGCGCCTATCCATCCAGCTCTGGTACCTCAATCCTGGAAGTACCTCTAATCAACAGCCCGAGTTCAACTCCAAAGTCGCTGCTACACCTGTATCACCTGCCCCAACAGAGACAGCCCCCACACGAGGTGAGCATACCAATGTCCCAAATCCAATAACCACAACAATACAATTCATAATTTACAACAATGTAAATGCTATGAAATACAAAATATACTCCGTGGATGGTATCATCCTCATCCGGGGTTTCCTGTACTGTCCCTGTTCTCAAAACACTAAAACCATCAAATTCCCAAATGCCAGTTAATCATTACATTGATTAACGAATTCACTGCCACATACCGACATTATAACAATAATATCAAATCATTAAACAATGATCACAAATATCCCATATATCTCTTTTATGGTTCCATAGTTCTACTTCATTGCTCGCTCTACAATAGCGGCATTTCAGTCTTACGCATGCTCAACAGCAGTGGCGACATAACCGATGTCCGCTCAGAGGCGCCCACATCCGATCATTGCTTGCTCAAAAGCGGCACCATGCAATTCCCAATGCATATACATCCATTTGTAGTCATTACCATTAATCATGTGTGTCAATATCCGTTAATACCCGTTCATTGCTCAAACCATATGCCAGGCATTTCCATAAACATTTATTGCAATACAGTGTGTCATGCATTCAACAATTGCATTTAAAATAAAGGGACATGCTCGTACGTTATACGTACCTTATGATTCCGTAGTTCAAGCCCAAACCTTGCCTTGGTCCCGTGACCGATGAATTATATGCTAAACATGATAATAATCCACAATTAATTTCAAGCATGCAACCACGTGCCCAAGCACGTTCACAAACCCCAAATATATCGTCATCCATAACGATTAACCATTTTAAAAGGCCTCGGGCGAAGCATGCATCGAAAACTCAACACGAAATAATTCCCCAAAATAAGGCATTGGCGATCGATCGCATGATTTCAGGTGATCGATCGCCTCGCGAAAATAGGAACAGGCGATCGATCGCTCCTTTTCAGGCGATCGGTCGCCTCTTAGCGTAAATTGCCACTGCCTCATGGCGATCGATCGCTTCATTTGAGGCGGTCGATCGCCTCACTTTTCATCTTTCTGAATTTCAACAACGTCGCGGCGATCGATCGCCCTGCCCTAGGGATCGATCGCCTCGACCTGTAAAAGCCAAAAATGGCGTTTTTCTTGCAAAATTTTGCCCAACAACAATCCTCACACCCCTTACAACATTAAACCTCAAAGTAAACACCATAAAAACTCCTCAAACCAACCAACCCAAAATTCTTTAAAATTCCAAAACTCAAACCCAACCCATATTACAACCAAACCACACAAAACCACACTCAAATCGAAGACAATTACGAGGGGAAGAAACTTACCAACTTATCTTCGAGAAATCCGGCTCCTAGGACGAGCCTCCAACGATTTTGCCCATCAAAGGGAAAGGGGAAGGGTTTGGGGTGAGAGAGTGGCGTGAGGGAGAGGAGAGGAGAGGAATGGATTCCGAATGACGGAATCCCGAGTCCAATTGGTATATATAGCAAAAATGCCTCAAAATACCAATACCTCCACAAATACATCACGATTCATTAAAAATCATCTGTTTTCAACAACTCTCTCTCCAACATCAAATCCCCATACAGGCCCCAACATAAGGCACCCCGGACTCCAAGTCCCACTAAAAATCCAACTCAAAGGTTTTCCACCAAAATGAGAATACAATTTCAAATCTTTGGATCCGACGATCCCAGATGCCCGATTAAACAACCTCGGGAGATGCCAAACCGCAATTAATTCCTAATTGCCACAATTAAAAATCCATCAAGGATTAATACCACATCGGGATTAACACCATAAATCCCCGGACATCACAATTATCCCCCACTAATAAAATTTCATCATCGAAATTTGCACCGGCATACTCTACGTAACACCAGGGTTACACAAACAAAGTAAAGCCACAACCCCGATTTTGGACCACATTAGAATCGAATCATCAACTGCGAGAACACCAATCTCGCATCAAGCTCTACAATAGAGCAACGCCAAAACCAATATAAACCTGAAAGATAACAACATACCTCGTCGTAAATCGTCCCGGAAGTCAGTCCATCATGGCTGCAAATCAATCAAAACCCCATTGGTTCTAACATAGATATCTCTTCATGATATCCACTACTCGCCCACGATGCTTGACACGCATCGTCATGATGTGGACCATTAGTATACAACAGTATACTCACAGAAAATCCAATTTTCGCTTCCCAGTCCATCTCCTCCAAAGGAGTAGTTGCACCACTTGCAACCCGGATCGGGTAAACCACGGTCACTAATCCACACAAAACACATCACTACAGATGTCTACAACCATGTGTTCCAAGAAGTCCCATCTTGGTCCAAAACACACTATCGAGACTCTACAAGGTCTCAAGTTCCACATGGGACATGCAAGACGAACAATTGCATTCCCAAACACGTGTCGACCGTGACACTAAACAAATCCGAATCCTGGCCATCCCTCATTTTCCCTGGGATTCAACAATCCTAAAACAGGAAGGCTATCGAATTATCCAACAAGAACTACCATGGTTCCAAAACACGACAATCCCTCCTCAGGGGAAGTCAAACGGACCTCACGGTTTATTCCTCAGAATACATCGTGCCATCGAGATTACCAATCTCGAATTGCCACAATCTCCCACCGGAGATTCATCAAACCAAGCACACTAACCCGACGTTCAACAAGGAACGAAATAGAGTTGGCATTCGTATACACACACGAGTATACATGTCTAAGCACCCACAACAGGCACACTCAAAGCAATAGACTCGGGTATCTCCAAACATACCCAAAGTCCCAAAACCTACTGCCAAACCTCGATTATTCTCACTCCACGGAGAATAGTGGTCGACAGACCAAAGCCAAAGGGTGTGATTCCAACATCAACACCACATAACCAAAGCAACGAATCTCCCAAAAGATTCAACCGGCAGGTATATCAATACCGCCTTTCCCACAAGGATAGTGTCATGAATCCATGACCCTCTAACCTTGAACCGCCGTCCGGAAAACTGGATATATACATACCAACATATATCTCGGAACCAAAAATATGTGACTGGTTCAGAATAGTGCATCGAAGCCACTATCATCAAATCGAAACTCGTATACGCCAGGTATACTCAATCAACGATGCCCTGTAATATTGCCATAGTACCACACAACTCGAGCATCACCCCGGAGACGTCTCCTCAAACGTCTCACTGGAAGTACGAAGCCATCACCTAGTCCAACACTAGTAGGGCTTACCCTGGTTGATTCACGATCAACCCTCAACAAATACTAGCTGTCTCCATGACAGTACAATCCAGACCTCTTCAAGAGATAAAGTCAATATAGTAGTGTCACCCCACTGACTATACCACACAATTCCAATTGTGACTTCCGTCGCATACTATATGCAAAGATGCTCAACCAGAGCTAATAGGACTTGTCGACGCTCACATTGGTATTTCCAACAAATTGAGTTGTCCCAAAACAAGTCTCTTAAAACATTTGATGTATAAACGTCTCCGCGAGGTATTCCCTGCCTCAATTATCATGCTACAAAGAGGCTACAAGAATCTACCAAAAAGTCCTCATCGTATCATCATACGATTCACTGAACTTGAATCCCACGAGCAGTATAATGGCTATCATAAGCACACTATAACACTGAAACAATACCTGGCTAACAATTCTCTGGTCCCTTGGGCTCATACCAACATATCAACGTGACACATGTCCTATTCCGGTATACCATACCGTACAAACCATTCGAGTTGTGGGTCATCACCCACATATCTCTAAAACACCAAGCATAATGGACATCCCGGTGTTCTTGCTCAACCACGAAGCAATCCTAATCCATTAGGACTTATCCCACACCCTCAGGGTGGGTGTGACCACGCCTACCGCAGATCACAACAACAAGCGAGTAGTTTCCTCAATGACTACTCTTACCACCAAACACTTGGCCTAAGCCAAACCTAGCGAGTATACCCAAGGATATCATTACTCGAACAATATATACTTCGAATATGTGCTGCGGTACAATTCCTGTACGGTGCACCCAATAATTCTTCGAGCAACCTGCTCGGCATAATGGTCTCGTCAACTAGTGACCCAGACACTACCATGTGCTCACCAAAGGCACTCGAACCATACAACCAAATACATAAACATAAATGTATTAATCATCAAAACGATGCTACACGTCTACATAGAACACCCGCTATGTCATCGTCATCCGGTGACGGCATATGTCAACATATGACATCCAATTAACATCGTCAAACATATGACGGTACATGTCAATACACGACATCCATAATCTCATCGTCAAACACATGACGTATATAACAACACGTAGTATCCACAATAATGATCACAAAAGTAATATGCCATACCTCCTTGCTATCAAGATAGCGGAATACCTGTATCCATCGTCCACCAGCGGTACACAAGCAGCACACATCACTCGTAGGCGACATAATCCAGCGCTACGCACATAACGGTATAACCCATCGCTATAGAATCAGCGGCATGATCCCTCGTCATAGAGTCAGCGGCATAAAACATCGCTATAAATATCCGGCGGTATGAACCATCGCCATAGGTGTAGCGGGATGACCCGTCGCTATGTAATATTCGGTGGCACGAATCATCGCCAATAGAATACCCGGCGGCATGAACCATCGCCAATCAATATAGCGGAATGAACCGTCGCTATCAATAGACATCGCGGCAAGAACCATCGCCAATCAATACATCTGGCGGAATGAACCATCGCCAATCAATATAGCGGAATGAATCGTCGCTATCAATATACCTGGCGGCAAGAACCATCGCTAATCAATACATCTGGCGGAATGAACCATCGCCAATAGAATAGCCGGTCCCTAGTCATTGTCACGGTAGTGTATTTTAATGCCCCTCGCTCAAATAAAACATGCAGTACTCCCACCCCTCGCTTCACATATAGGCGGCATAGAATAACCTCGCTTAAATGGACATGCGGCGCTCCCACCCCTCGCTTCACATTTTAGCGGCAAATATTCTTTCCTCGCCTCATATGATAACCACGCTTTAATGTGACATGCGGCGCTCCCACCCCTCGTTTCACATTTCAGCGGCACAAAACAAATAAATAGCGGCAAGCATTTAAAATCATCACTCATCCATAACAATGACTCATGGGATATTCACCAAGTATTTCGTCTATACCTGCATCACAAAGCATAATCCATATCCCAACATACATCATCACGAGTGTATTTTAATGCACCTCGCTCAAATGCGACATGCGGCACTCCCACCCCTCGCTTCAACATTTGGCGGCAGAGCATTAAAACCATCACTCTATTGTACACATGCAACCACAATGCATAATTCCATGATGTATATAAAACGCAGGTTACCGTTTCGTGTCTTTCAACCCTGGCCCGGCTCCTTTCGCGTCATAGTGTTCCTACAGGAATAATCTCAAACCATGAGCATACTATAATCCATATTCACCACAATATGATTATAATGAATAAATGCATAAACTATGAGTACAAAGTACTTCCTGTATCCCAATGCATTTCAAAATGCTCCATTTGGTTGTCCCTGTGTCACAACTCACAAATAATCAATAGGTTATATTATGATTCTATAGATGTCATGACATATAATCGTTTCACTATGATCGCATATTACAAATGCACATAAGCAAAATAGTTGTGTCACACAACACTAGCTACTATCATGCATAAGTATGTGCTACCCATCCCTATCAGCATGTTCCAGGCCTTCAACAGCCCCAAAGAGCTAACCTGGCTCTGATACCACTAATGTAAGGACCCCCGTGTCCTTATCCAGTAATTAGTGCATTAATCCATACCATTCGTGCATATTTTCATAAATCATGGGGAAAGTAATTACATGCAACTCTAGCATGAATGCCATCTATAAAATTCCTTTACATTAATCGTGTAATGTCTATGCTTTCCCAACATATTCCATAAAACATGTCATGCACCTTTCAACATACACTAATATGCTCTCAATTCATTTAGCACTTCCACATTTAATTGCATGCTAACCGTAAATGAATAGAGGAAAGATGTAGCTCATTTATACATTCCATATACACGTAATATGTACTCACATAAGAGCACCCAATGAATAAGCATGTATTTAATGTATAAAACACTTACGGGATACCGTTACTGGTGCTTCGATCTTGGAAGCACCTCTCAAGCGCAACTCGATCTCGACTCTGGATCTGAGCGCCTATCCATCCAGCTCTGGTACCTCAATCCTGGAAGTATCTCTAATCAACACCCGAGTTCAACTCCAAAGCCGCTGCTACACCTGTATCACCTGCCCTAACGAAGACAGCCCCCACATGGGGTGAGCATACCAATGTCCCAAATCCAATAACCACAACAATACAATTCATAATTTACAACAATGTAAATGCTATGAAATGCAAAATATACTCCCTGGATGGTATCATCCTCATCCGGGGTTTCCTGTACTATCCCTGTTCTCAAAACACTGAAACCATCAAATTCCCAAATGCCAGTTAATCATTACATTGATTAACGAATTCACTGCCACATACCGACATTATAACAATAATATCAAATCATTAAACAATGATCACAAATATCCCATATATCTCTTTTATGGTTCCATAGTTCTACTTCATTGCTCGCTCTACAATAGCGGCATTTGAGTCTTACGCATGCTCAACAGCAGTGGCGACATAACCGATGTCCGCTCAGAGGCGCCCACATCCGATCATTGCTCGTTCAAAAGTGGCACCATGCAATTCCCAATGCATATACATCCATTTGTAGTCATTACCATTAATCATGTATGTCAATATCCGTTAATACCCGTTCATTGCTCAAACCATATGCCAGGCATTTCCATAAACATTTATTGCAATACAGCGTGTCATGCATTCAACAATTGCATTTAAAATAAAGGGACATGCTCGTACGTTATACGTACCTTATGATTCCGTAGTTCAAGCCCAAACCTTGCCTTGGTCCCGTGACCGATGAATTATATGCTAAACATGATAATAATCCACAATTAATTTCAAGCATGCAACCACGTGCCCAAGCACGTTCACAAACCTCAAATATATCGTCATCCATAACGATTAACCATTTTAAAAGGCCCCGGGCGAAGCATGCATCGAAAACTCAACACGAAATAATTCCCCAAAATAAGGCATTAGCGATCGATCGCATGATTTCAGGCGATCGATCGCCTCGCGAAAATAGGAACAGGCGATCGATCGCTCCTTTTCAGGCGATCGGTCGCCTCTTAGCGTAAATGGACACTGCTTCATGGTGATCGATCGCTTCATTTGAGGCAGTCGATTGCCTCACTGTTCATCTTCCTGAAATTTCAACAACGTCGCGGCGATCGATCGCCCTGCCCTAGGGATCGATCGCCTCGACCTGTAAAAGCCAAAAATGGCGTTTTTCTTGCAAAATTTTGCCCAACAACAATCCTCACACCCCTTACAACATTAAACCTCAAAGTAAACACCATAAAAACTCCTCAAACCAACCAACCCAAAATTCTTTAAAATTCCAAAACTCAAACCCAACCCATATTACAACCAAACCACACAAAACCACACTCAAATCGAAGACAATTACGAGGGGAAGAAACTTACCAACTTATCTTCGAGAAATCCGGCTCCTAGGACGAGCCTCCAACGATTTTGTCCATCAAAGGGAAAGGGGAAGGGTTTGGGGTGAGAGAGTGCGTGAGGGAGAGGAGAGGAGAGGAATGGATTCCGAATGACGGAATCCCGAGTCCAACTGGTATATATAGCAAAAATGCCTCAAAATACCAATACCTCCACAAATACATCATGATTCATTAAAAATCATCTGTTTTCAACAACTCTCTCTCCAACATCAAATCCCCATACAGGCCCCAACATAAGGCACCCCGGACTCCAAGTCCCACTAAAAACCCAACTCAAAGGTTTTCCACCAAAATGAGAATACAATCTCAAATCTTTGGATCCGACGATCCCAGATGCCCGATTAAACAACCTCGGGAGATGCCAAACCGCAATTAATTCCTAATTGCCACAATTAAAATCCATCAAGGATTAATACCACACCGGGATTAACACCATAAATCCCCGGACATCACAAGCACGTCCAAAGAACTCCGAGTCACAAGCAACACCTCCAAGGTCTTGCCTCTACGGTATCCACAAGATTAATCGAACAAGGGACGTTCAAGAACAAGTTGCTAGACTTATTCTTGAACCAAAACCAAACTCCCGGTTCAAAACCGATCAACGACTACCAATTTCTTCTCAAGATGTCGACGGCGGCCGTGAGATAAGGAGGCGGCTGTGAGATCCAATGAGAGAAGGAGGCGGCCGAGAGATGTTGTGGAGTGGAGGCTAGGTTATGATATCAAAGTATGATTAACAATTAATCAAAACCTTATATTTATATTATAAGACTTTAATTAAGGTTCAAGACTTTCTTAAAGTCTCATGGGCCCAAACCCATGATTTAATTAAATCCTTATAATCATTTAATTAAGACTCCTCTTAATTATTTAATTCATCCCATGAATTTAATTTCCCTTATCGATTTAATCTTTTGTGCACCCGATAGGATCTTGTAATGTTGGCAGTGACATAAAATCTCATTTTACGTCACAAGCAATGAGCGGTATCTAGCAACATATCAGGGCTACCCAAATTACAATAATGTCTTTGACTCGACATAACCTAAGAACTTGTGATAATATTAACCATGTAACTTAATCCCTTTGTCCTTTTTGTTTAGATTGAACACGAGTCATGGAATAGTCATACTCGTATATTCAATCTCTATTTCTTGATCCCCAAATAGAACTAGAATAAACGAATAAGCTCGATATCTCATATCGACTCATTCGAGCATGGCCATGCATTTTAGTCTTACTTGATCAAGGGCCAAACACTTCTCCTGTTATATAGGAGGGACAAATCCTATCTCGATCAATCAACATCCCTCTACATAATTCGTAGTGTATCCAATAGTCGCCTTTTATAGTTTACCCTGTTACGGGTAACGTTTGACAATATCAAGATACATAACTCCTTATGTTGGGATCTCTGATGATCACAAGTCGTAAGGATTACATACATTATTATCACTATGAGAATTGCTTATGACGTTCATATAACTATCCATGTAGCATTCTCATTGTGAGTCTGTCCAGTACATCGTTCTCTAACATGTACCCATGTGTTGATTTGATATCTCATATCAATGAACAATTCATCAATCAACACATACTAGTCTCTATGTATTATCATTATCCCGATTCATGATAATACTTGACTAGGGACATATGTTTAAGAATAATACAATATTATTCTAAGGACATTAACATATATATTAATTCACATTGCACAGTTAAACGAATAATATATAATAATGAATTGACATTCATAAAATCATAAACATTGTATGTCATAACAATCATCCAATGACACGTCTTAGGGCATATCCCAACAACTCCATCCCCAACTTTCATCACATACCTCATCAACCATTGAAGAGCAAGACAGTTAAGGATAGACGGGACGATGTAGCAGTGCAAGGAGTCATCTTCGAGCGTTCTTTAGTATTTCTAAACTTAGTTCTTATTTTATTTTCTGATTCTTAATGTTTCATTTGTTGCAAAACATAATTTTACATTGTTAGTTGATTATGATTGTTGGCTAGTTTTGTTGTCAAGACTTAGGGTATCCCATGTTTTGAACCCATAATTCAAATTAAGGTTTTTGATTGATTCTTATAATTCTTTGTGCATAATTTGTTGTTGTTCAAGCTTTTAAGGGATTGATCACCCTTGAATGATAATTTATTGCGATTGAATTGACCATAGGATATTGCAATACAATATAGTAAATTATGACGTGGGTTTAGATTGAGACTGACCAAGTAAAATCGAATACACGTGTGATAGCAATAGATTTACCAAAATCGAAGGATAGAAGTTTTCATAAATCAATATACAATATTGAGTGTTAAATAAGTGCATGATCATTGCCTTGTTGCATCTTAGTATTAGACTTAATATAACTGGAACAAGTATAACAACTGCATTAGGAAAATTCATCACCTTAGAATGTTTGAATTTAAATCTTAACTAATAGGCGAATTATAGGGGATTACATGGGTGAACCGAAGTCTTGATAATTGTCTCTAATTATTTATAATCTCTTTACTACTCGTTGGATTGAATTTCCTGTCATTAGTCAAATTAGTATAATTTCCATCACTAATTATCGTAGGCTAGGTATACTTAAACTAGTTGAGTTTGGTACTTGTTTTCTAGTCCCTATGGGTTCGACAACCTTTTCTTAAAATCAACTATACTAAAACTTGACACCGTGAACTTGTAGTATAAAATCTACACGGGAATTTTCTGTTATTTTGGCGCTTTGTCGGGGACTAGTTTAAGATAATATCAGACGAGATTAGTTGACTGTAATTTAGTCATTGTTTTATTTTTATTTCTATTTTCGATTTTTTCTACTCTTCTACTATTTTTTTTCTTTGGGTGGATCTTTCCAGGTTGTTATCTCTTGGTGCATGCTAAGGAGTAGCAACCCTACACTTGAGCATTTCGACCCCGAGCTCGAACGCACTTGTCGAATTAGGCTAAGACAAGCAAGAGCACACATGGCTGACAACGAGGAATGGGAGGAGGTTCCTGCATCACCAGTCGCAAGGTCACTTATGGACTACGCTCAACCGTATTTCCAAGGATCACTGTCGAGCATTACTAGACCGAGCATCCAGGCTAACAACTTCAAGATCAAGTCTGCAATCATACAGATGATCCAGCCAATCAATCCAATTTGGGGGATCGACTACTGAGGTCCCAACGCTCATTTATCCAACTTCTTGGAGATATGTGACATGTTTAAACATAATGGTATTACTGACGATGCCATCAGGTTACGACTCTTTCCATTTTCATTAAAGGATAAAGCTAAATCGTGGTTGCATTCGTTGCCTACAGGTTCTATTACCATGTGCGATGGGATGGTGCAATTATTCCTATCCAAATACTTTCCACCATCCAAAACTACCAAAAAGTGCAATGATATCACCAAATTTGAGCAATATTGCCCAGAGACATTGTACGAGGCATGGGAGTGTTTTAAGGATCTACTGAGGAGATGCCCACATCATGGTCTTCATGTCTGGCTGCAGGTACAAACTTTTCTGTAACGGTTTATTTTCTGCTAACCGTTCTATGCTTGATGCAGCATCAGGAGGTATGATCATGAGGAAGACACCTGAAGCTACATATGACTTGTTGGAAGAGATGGCTATCAACAGCTACCATTGGCAATCTGAAAGGAACATCGCAAGCTGAAATGCATCAAGTGAGTGAAGTCACTGCCTTAGCCACCCAGTTGGAAGCACTGAATAAGAAAATTGACAGCTTGAGCATGCAGGCAATGCAAGTTCAAGCCGTTACATGCGAGCTTTGCCAAGGAGGACATCCGAGCGCTGAATGTCAAGTAGGTAACCCCTTTGTTCAATCTGTTGAAAGTGCTACTTTTGTAGGTAACCGACCACCTCCCAACTACCCCTACCCAAATACATACAATACGCGGTTGAGGAACCATCCACAATCACCATTGGTATGCACCTAAACCGAGTCAGGAAGAATTGTTGACCAAATTCATCACATTGACGGAGACTAGATTCTAAAATTACGAGGCGTCGATAAAGAATTTGGAAGTCCAAGTGGGACAGTTAGTAACAATCCTAGCCATGCGAGCACAAAAATCACTACCTAGTGACACTGAAAAGGATCCTAGGGAGCAAGTTCATGCCCTAACATTGAGGAGCAGAAAGGAGGTTGCTGAGAAGAATGAGGCACATATTGAGCATGAGGACAAGGCGGACATCAAGCAAGAATACGATCAACCACGCGACAAAGGTAAGTCTACTAAGACCACTACATCCATCACACTTGCTAAGGTAGATATCCCACTCCCATTTCCCGCTGCATATAAGAGAGCAAAATTAGATGTTAAATTTGCTAAGTTTCTTGATTTGATTAAGAATCTCCTCATTGATATGCCTTTCGTTGATGCTATCTGGCAAATGCCGAACTATGATAAGTTTTTGAAGCAGATACTGTCGAAAAAGTAGAAATGGGGAGAGCATGAGACTATAAATTTAACTGAGGAGTGTTCTGCTATCATTCAAAACGATTCACCTCCAAAGGATCCAGGGAGTTTCACTATACCTTGCAAAATCAATGTTAGGATCGGAGGCGTGTTTAGAAGGGGGGGTTGAATAAACACTGCCCTCAAATTCTGATCTTCGACTGATTACTGCAAACTGTTAAGTGATGCAGTAGCTTCTCAATCAAATAAGCAAGTCAGCAGACACTAAGTGAAGTGCGGAAAACGTCTGCTGCACTTGTGAGTTAACTAAAGTAAACAATAAAAAGCAAGTAAAGAACACAGAGATTGTTTCTGGAAGTTCGAAGCACAACGCTTCTACGTCTCCCCTTCTTCCTTTGCAGGAAGGATACACTAGAAGACTTTGGTTTACACTTTACAGTATACAACCTCCTTAGGCTTTCACACAGCTTAGGCTAAACTCCTAACAACACAATGTATATGATTTGTTTACAAAGTAAACTATCTAACACTCCTGTGAATAACTATTACACTTGTAAGCTTTGAGTGTTCTTGAACGATCTTTGAGTAGTACACCAGTTTAACTTGATCTTTGATATACCAGTAGGTGTTCCTTGCTCTAGCTGAATCTTCAGATAATTATGACTTGATAAATTTCTCTGTTTGAATGTATAGAATAATCGATTGTCAGTGGATTCAACTCTTTTCTTCATTCATTCGGCATCTGTATTTATAGATTATTTCCAATGGTAAACTTTCTTGGTATGGAAGGTTCAGCGTAGAATAGGTTTTCTTCTCCATTTTATCTTCCTTCCATTTTTGTTCAGCAACGGCTCTTACAATCTGACGGAATTGGTGGCGATAATTTCGTAGTGCTCGTCGCTCTGTTGTACCTTTGTCAGACGGAATTGTACTTACTTTGTCTTCAATCCGCTGCTGGATTCACTTCAACTGGTCTTGTAACTTCAGTATCCAGTCGTACTTTTTAGCTCAGTAGATGTTGGTTAGACTTGATGAAAGACTTCATGCAGTAGATGTCTTTATCCGGTGGAAGTCTTTATTCGGTGGAGTAATAATACAGTGTTGTCTATTCCAGTAGATTTCTTTATCCAGTGAGTATCTCAGTCCGGTAGATGTCTGTATCTAGTAGGTGTCTTCATCCGGTAGGTGTCTTCATCCGGTAGATGTCTTCACCCGGTAGATGTCTTCATCCAGTAGGTGTCTTCATCCGGTAGGTGTCTTCATCCGGTAGATGTCTTCACCCGGTAGATGTCTTCACCTGGTAGATGTCTTTACCCAGTAGATGTCTTCATCCAGTAGATGTCTTCATCCAGTCGATGTCTTCACCTGGTAGATGTCTTTACCCGGTAGGTGTCTTCATCCGGTAGATGTTTTTAATCACCAAAACTTAGAAATCGTTTCTCAACAATTTTTCCCTTTTTGGTGATGACAAAACTAAGTAATAACGATCTCATACTCGAATAGTTTAAACGGTGAATCCTGAAAAGAGACTTGAAGACATAATGGAAAGGAAATTTTCATTTGTTATAAAGATAAGCAGATTACAAGTTGTAATCAAACTGGACAATTGAGAGAGATTCATCTTCATTTAAGATGAATTCTTATAACTGGATTTAACCTAATACAAATCTAGTTCTACAAAATATAGCTGATACATGATAAATTTTAAACAATCAGTGTAGACCGGAGAGCTTCGATCCACCTAGTTGCTGAGAGGAAGAGCTTCGATCCACCTTGTTTCAGAGAGGGAGAACTTCGATCGGGGAGAGTCAAATGTATATTCATCAGGCCTCCATGGTTCATGGATTCACCTATGAAAATACTCTATCTCTGTTTTCCCCCTTTTTGTCATCAGCACCCAGATAACTCCTGATTGTAGTTTCTGACTGATGAGGAGCATCAGAACAGGATCCAAACACTGAAGCTTAACGGAGCTGGGTTAGATAAGTAATCAACCCATGAGGGGTTGATTTAGATAAGTAATAAACCCATGAAAATGAATAATTGCGTAGATGAAACCAAGGAATTTTCAAGGAGTTGAAAATAATCATGATGAGTGAATGTGTGGTATAAACACAAAAAATGAAGCATCTATTTATAGACGAATGCAATTAATTGAACACAATAATGATGCGACGATACATATGGAAAAGTCAAATGAAAACAGTAAAATGGTAAGAGTAATTAATAAGGGTTCAGAAAGCGATACTATTTGCACCCGAACCAATGTCTGGAATAGTCTCGCTGTTCGGTAGACGGTTGGCGCGGACTTCGAGACCTTGGCTGGGAAGCAGGTCTGGAGTGATGTCCACCTTCAGAGGCAGCAGGTGCGCGCTGAGCTGGACCTGATTCTCTTCGCGGTGGGGGAGCAGATGCAGTGGACTTGTACTGGTATTGGATAGGCTTTGGAAAGCCAGCACTCAAATCCTGAAGCTGTGAGGCAAAGGCCTCCTGCATAGTAGCTAGCTGCTCAGACAAGTGCTTCTTAGTGTCTTCAATTTTCTCCTCCAAGGCCAGTGTAGATGCAGCATGGAGAGAGTCATTCTGCTGCTTCAACTGGAGATTAGTTTGTGCTATCCTCGAAAATACATCGGCAAAGGCATCAAGAACGAATTGATGATTTCTGTTAACAGCAGTTTGAAGTCTGTCTAGGTCTCGATTTATATGCCCAAACTGATGATCTGTATGAAGCTGATGACTATCAATAGCATTGCTGGCATTGCGTTCTTCAGACTTGAGTTTATTGATCTCACTAGCCAGCCCGGAGATCAACGTTGTCATATGGCCAAGCTGTACTGTGAGAGCAGAAGGGCCTTCGATGGACAAAGGATCAGCAAAATCAAAAAAAATCAGCAGAAGGTTCATTTCCTACTGATTGCTCCAATGCCTCAGGCGGAGTGGCTGCAGGTGCAGGATGCGAGCCAGTAGGAGCAAGTTGAGGGCTGGTGGTAGCGTTTATCGTGTACGCCCAAATTAACCCTTCTTCAGTTAATGACAAAAATATGTAGTAGTGGAAGTAGGGATCGATCTCACAGGGAAAATAAATTTATTTTGTGCCAAAAGCGAATAGTAACAAGGGGGTTTTAGGATGAATGATTACTACTAAGCAAATTCTAAAATTAAACTAATTAACGAGATTACTAAGATGAGTAAACTTATGAGAGTGAAGCGATTCTTGGTTTCCAGGTAACCGTACTTTTGGAAAATTATCTTTTAATCATCAAATCAAAACATTCGAATCCTTTCAATTATCTATCGATTGGAAATTCAATTCCTACTCATCTTATTCGTAGTCAAAGAGAAAACAGCATTCAATTCAACCCTTACCAAATCTCTAATCGCCACTACAGCCGTTAATGATTAAATCAATGATAGTTTCAAAACTAATGAGTTCGATAAATCTAATCAATGAAAACTACAGCCGTTAAAATTGATTACTCAACCGTTTCTCCTAAGATTTCAACAACACCTACAACCGGTTAATTATTGATCTTAGTTGTTTCTTAACAAACTATCGATTATGCAATTGAATATTAGGTGATCGGTCTAATACACAAACACAACAATCATGGAATTCGAAATCTGAGAAACAAATTGAAATCGAAATTTAATTCAACAATCAAACCGAATTTTCATAAAAGGTTCAATTCCAAAAGCAGGTATCCCTTCAACCAAGAATCGAAGGGTTTTAGCCTAGCATAATTGAATCTAAAATCAACAACATATTATTCGAAAACATTAAAATAACAAAGGAAAAGAAATTACTAAGAATAGTCACGATTCCGGCTTGTCGATTCCGTTCTCGTTCTTCAAGCGTTCTTCACAAAAATTCAAAGAAGAAATATCTAAAATCTAAAAAATATTCTAAGGTATGAAATTATGCTTAATATGAGGTAAAAATCGTGTATATGAAGTATGGAGGCTGATGGAGTAGGGTAAAATCCATGTGGAAAGGAAAGAAATCAAGAATTTTAACTTTCCAAAATCATATTGGCGTAATTACGCCTAAAATGGCGTAACTACGCCTAAATTCCCGTAGCACTGGCGTAGGTACGCCTAGAAATGGCGTCTTTACGCCTGATTTTCCATTTTTCTGGCGAGTTTTGTATTTTGGTCATAACTTTCACATACGAACTCCGAATTCGACGAGTCAGATGTCCACGCGAAGATAACTCAAAGATCTACAACTTTTCTATGGACCACATTTCCAAAACGTGGCTTGAACATATATAAATTTGAGGAGAAAGGAGCAACATGTGTCTTTGATTCCGGTTTTTTCCTCTTTTCTTCAACTTTACTCATTCTTTCAACATTTTAGCTTGATTTCTTCACATTTTCCTACATTTACACAAATATACGATTAGGTAGCATATGTATCAATTTATTCATCAAAATATACCAAATCGTAGACAATTAAGCGCAATAGATGTGTCTATTTCTAGTCACATCAAACTCCATACTTACTCTTTACTCGACCTCGAGTAAACAAGCAAAACTACAATATTTTTGGTTGGCTCATAGGTTCATAACAAAGCAACTTGTCCTCACTTTACTGCCTCAACAATTTTAACATGCATAATAATGAACGGCGGTGAAAAGTTAACAGCGGAACAAGTTCAATCCCTAAACATTTCGTACCCAACGAAGTAGTGAACGTGTGTGTGTGGTCATAAACAAGTGTTGTGTACAAATTATAGATTCAAAATATGCAAAGCCATAATAGTTCAAGTCATACACTAACACAAGTATAAGCTCACTTGCACACTCTTCTCCACTATCTTAGCTACTTTGCAAACATAAATCAAGTAGGTCTTTATTAGCTTGTAGCTTGGCCTAGGTATTGGCTTATGAAAGAAAGGGTAAGGATATTCAAACAAGAGAGTATGATGAAATGCACACTAAAAGCTTCTCTTCTTGTATGAATTTTTCAACTTCGTTCTTTTTCACAAGGTTTATTTCAACACTTTTCTTCTTTTGTGCCTTGGCTCCCCTTGGAGTCATATTTTTATCTATTTTTTTCAAGGCATCCCTTTTTCTTTCATGCATTCCATTCTTTTGACAATTAAGCTCACAAATATACTTCAATGATTTCAAGTGCATTTGAATGAAATACATCATACTCCCTTAAAAGGTATGGATTAAAATCATATTTAGGCTAAAAGGGTAGGATGATAAGCTAGTCAAGGAATGTTGAATGGGGGTCTTTAGTATGCTTAGCATACTACCATTCTTTTACATTTAAGGCTCAAAATAGGTACTAGAGAATGATTTTGTTTACATGGTAGGCTTGAAAGGCACAAACGCATCAAAGATCGCCTATATCACTTTCATGTTTGCAAGTAGTCTAGACATACGCCTCAAAGAGCATGTAGTTAAGTTCTAGCATGTATTAGAAACTTCTTAAGACTATCACAAAGTTTACACAGTCTTCACTAAGCTATGCACACTTCACAAGCCATGACAATAATGTGCTCAAAATATTCAACTTACTAAGTTAAAGTACACTTTGCATTAGAGTTCAAAGTGTTCCAAGATTAACAATTCACCTATGTTCAAAGCATGCATGCCATCAATTAGGTTTCATCATGGGATAGTGATTCTAAGCATGTGTTCATTACTAACTATGAGCTCAAAATTTTAAATTTTTCGATTTTTTTGTATTTTTGCAATAAGAAAAACAATAACACACTACTAATCCCTCCCCCATACTTAAATCTTACATTGTCCCCAATGTAAGGCAAAAAGACAAGAGAAGAGAAAAGTTCAACTAAAAAGCAATAAAAATAAAAGGGTAAAAGGGAAACTAACTCCCCTTGGGTTGCCTCCCAAGCAACGCCTCTGTTTAACGTCGGTGGCCCGACGCCAGTCCTCTATCAAGGTGGTTGATGCAGTGTTGCTCTATCCTTCCTTAACCACCTCAATATCTTCTTCACTCCTCGGTATTTCGGCCTATTGCCCTTTGAGTAGTCGTCCTCAGTCCTTACTCCTTCGGCACGTGATTGACATGGTCGATCCGGAGGATGCTTCTTTCCAATGGTACGATCCTGCAATTGAGAAATAAGAGGATCAGCAGTATCATGAGTAGATAAAGCAGCAATAGTATGAACAGTATGCACAGGAGGAGGATCCATACCTCTCTTCTCGTCAAGGCCATCAGTAGCCTTTCCCATTTCCCACAACTCATCATTATCAAAATCAGAATCATAATCATCATGTACATCAATAGCGTAACTAGAATGCTCAAGAGGTTTAATGGGTTCATACATGTTGAATTTTTCAATTTCACCATTAGACTCCATGGTTATCAAACCGCTATTCATATTGATTACTGAATTTGATGATTTCAAGAATGGTCTTCCTAAAATAATTAGACTAGAAGGATCACCATTTCTCATGTCTAAGACATAGAAATCGGCTGTGAAGACCAAATTCTTTACATGCACAACTACGTCCTCTATTATCCCCTTAGGTATGACCATGGATTTATCAGCTAAGCGAATAACTGCTCTATTTCTTTGTAAAGGTCCCATCTTCAGTTGAGAGTACATTGAGTAAGGCAAGACATTTATGGACGACCCTAAATCGAGCATAGCATTCTCAATCTTAATACCTCTAATCTCACATGGGATAAAGAACATACCTGGGTCCTTGCATTTAATGGGGATGCTTCTTTGGTTATCCGCCGAAACATTGTCATTGAGCTCGACCTTGGGCTGCCCCTTGTGTTCCTTGTTTCGATCCTCATTCACGGTTTCATGCAATGGGGCTTGCTCTTTGTAGCGTGGACTCATCTCGTAGAGGCCTTTGAGTCCGGCACCTTTCCTATTGTCCTTCAATGCTTGGGGGAAAGGGGGTGGTTCTTTATATTCAGAAAGTTTGTGGTACTTACCTCGTGGTTCCTCCCCTTGCATTGGCTCTTCAACATCTGCCTCTGTCGCCGTCATCTCTTCTTTTTGGGGTGGTGTCAGTACCACCTTTTCTTCAGCTGCATCTTCATTCACATTCATTGTGATAGCACTCACATTTTCCCGGGGGTTCATCTCTGGTTGTGATGGCAGTCCATTTGAAATCCTTGCTTCGATCTTGCTGATTGAAGTTGCCAATTGTCCCATCTGCGTCGTCAAGCTCTGGATGCTTGCCCTCGTCTCCTGTTGAAATTGTAAGCTATTTTCAGCAATAATTTGGATGCTATGTTCTAACCTGTCAGAAGGAGGGTGCACTGGCGGTGGTGGAGGTCGCTGATATGGCGGTCTGTAGGGTTGAGGTTGGTGCATCTGTGGGTTTCTATAGCCTTGGTTCGGATGGTCCCTCCACCCTTGATTGGAGTTGTTTGTTGGATGGTCATAATTCCTTTGTGGGGGACCTGGGAATCCTCCTGCAGCATTTACGTTCTCCGTGGTTGTCTCTTGTAGTGAGGGGCATACGTCTGTGGAATGGTTCGCAGCCAGACAGATTCCACACGGCTTTGTCTTTCCTACATTTCCACCTGCCATACCACGCACAAGAAAAGTGAGGTCTATCAGTTGTTGTTCTAAGTTTGATACGTTTACCTCTTTTCTTTGCGGTTGTCCATGGCGCACAGATCCGAATTGTTGGGAGTTGGCCGCCATGTTAGCTATCAACCTTCTAGCTTCCTCCGCTGTTTTGTCTATAAATGCTCCTCCGCTTGCCGCATCCACTAAGTTCCTGTCAGAAGAAAGTAAACCTTCATAAAAGTATTGGATGAGAAGGTGTTCACTTATCTGGTGTTGTGGACAACTTGCGCACAACTTCTTGAATCTCTCCCAGTACTCGTGTAGTGATTCCTCGTAGAGCTGCTTCACACCATATATCTCTTTCCTCAAATTCGTTGCCCTTGAAGCTGGGAAGTACTTTTCTAGGAATACTCTTTGTAAGTCAGTCCACGTGGTGATCGATCCGGATGGTAAGTAGAAGAGCCAGTCTTTTGCAGCGTCCTTTAGAGAAAACGGGAACGCTCTTAGCTTTATTTAATCCTCAGTGATTCCGGTCGGCTTCATGGTAGTGCACACCATGTGGAATTCCATCAGATGCTTATGCGGGTTTTCACCTGCAAGACCATGAAAAGCTGGCAATAAGTGAATTAAACCAGATTTAAGTTCGAAGTTTACGTTATCGGCCAGAGCAGGGAAACTGATGCAGAGCGGCTGTTGATCCAAGTTAGGATTTGCGAGCTGCCTCAAGCTTTGATTTGCAGCCATGTTGTTCCTTTCTTCCTCTTCAAGCAGCCTTGCTTCTCTCCTTCTCTGATGTAGCGTCCTCTCAATCTCAGGATCGTAGTGAAAGTTATCTTTGTGATTGAACGATCCACCTGTACTCATTAACAAACCAAAGTAGTAATGCTGGATAAAAAAATAAAAAAAATCGACACAAATAAATGTTGCCCTCCCCGGCAACGGCGCCAAAATTTGGTAGCGTTTATCGTGTACGCCCAAATTAACCCTTCTTCAGTTAATGACAAAAATATGTAGTAGTGGAAGTAGGGATCGATCTCATAGGGAAGGTAAATTTATTTTGTGCCAAAAACGAATAGTAACAAGGGGGTTTTAGGATGAATGATTACTACTAAGCAAATTCTAAAATTAAACTAATTAACGAGATTACTAAGATGAGTAAACTTATGAGAGTGAAGCGATTCTTGGTTTCCAGGTAACCGTACTTTTGGAAAATTATCTTTTAATCATCAAATCAAAACATTCGAATCCTTTCAATTATCTATCGATTGGAAATTCAATTCCTACTCATCTTATTCGTAGTCAAAGAGAAAACAGCATTCAATTCAACCCTTACCAAATCTCTAATCACCACTACAGCCGTTAATGATTAAATCAATGATAGTTTCAAAACTAATGAGTTCGATAAATCTAATCAATGAAAACTACAGCCGTTAAAATTGATTACTCAACCGTTTCTCCTAAGAATTCAACAACACCTACAGCCGGTTAATTATTGATCTTAGTTGTTTCTTAACAAACTATCGATTATGCAATTGAATATTAGGTGATCGGTCTAATACACAAACACAACAATCATGGAATTCGAAATCTGAGAAACAAATTGAAATCGAAATTTAATTCAACAATCAAACCGAATTTTCATAAAAGGTTCAATTCCAAAAGCATGTATCCCTTCAACCAAGAATCGAAGGGTTTTAGCCTAGCATAATTGAATCTAAAATCAACAACATATTATTCGAAAACATTAAAATAACAAAGGAAAAGAAATTACTAAGAATAGTCACGATTCCGGCTTGTCGATTCCGTTCTCGTTCTTCAAGCGTTCTTCACAAAAATTCAAAGAAGAAATATCTAAAATCTAAAAAATATTATAAGGTATGAAATTATGCTTAATATGAGGTAAAAATTGTGTATATGAAGTATGGAGGCTGATGGAGTAGGGTAAAATCCATGTGGAAAGGAAAGAAATCAAGAATTTTAACTTTCCAAAATCATATTGGCGTAATTAAGCCTAAAATGGCGTAACTACGCCTAAATTCCCGTAGCACTGGCGTAGGTACGCCTAGAAATGGCGTCTTTACGCCTGATTTTCCATTTTTCTGGCGAGTTTTGTATTTTGGCCATAACTTTCACATACAAACTCCGAATTTGACGAGTCAGCTGTCCACGCGAAGATAACTCAAAGATCTACAACTTTTCTATGGACCACATTTCCAAAACATGGCTTGAACATATATAAATTTGATGAGAAAGGAGCAACATGTGTCTTTGATTCCGGTTTTTTCCTCTTTTCTTCAACTTTACTCATTATTTCATCATTTTAGCTTGATTTCTTCACATTTTCCTACATTTACACAAATATACGATTAGACTTTTTTTAAAAAAAAAAACCGAAAACCGAACCGAAAAATTTCGGTAACGTTATAACATTTGACTTTCATAAATCAGCCCGGGCTGACATCAGAGAGGCAGCTGGTGTGAGCATCAGCTGTAGTTGAGGACACGCAGCGTCCAGGGGAGGTAGCAGCTGGATGAATTTTTGAGGTTGAGGGGTTAAGTTCAGAGGTTGTTGGGTGAGCAAGGGGTTCAACTTGTGGGGAGAGTTGGGTTTCAGGGTGAGTTGGAGGGACAAGGGGTTCAACTTGATGTGTGATTTGGCAATCATCAGTGAGTGCAGCATGTGCAGAGGTAACAGGGGAATGGTTAGGTGTTACTGTATGAGTTGAGGAAGGGATTGGTATGGATGGGGTAACCTGGGTAATTACATTGTGAATGACGATGTCAACATCTATGGAATCAATGTCCATATCCGGTTGAGGTGAGGCATCATCCAAAGTGGGTTCACCTGTGGAAACCATTTCCACAACACTTGGAATAGGAGGGATGGTAGGAGCTGAGCATAAAAGAAAGAAAATAAATAATTTGAATTCCGACGTCCCAGCTGGTTGCTAAAAAGGGAAGGTATAAGTCAGCAAGGCTTATATAGTAACATTCACTGGTATGTAGACATCTACTGGTATAGTAGCATCCACTGCAGTGGACCATTGTGTTACCAGCCAGGCAACATTATAGGAAATTTTTACCAAAAATTCCCTCTGAAAATATGCAGTTACATACAAACGATTCCCCCTGAATTTAATAACAGTAAATAAATACGAATTAAGAGGAAATATCAATTAATCCAATGATATTCCGGAAGTAAGAGAATTTTGCATCCGGTAGGGGCTTGGTAAAAATATCTGCCTCTTGCTGCTCAGTAGATATGTACTCCAGTCGAATCTCCTTCTTCATTACGTGGTCTCTGATGAAGTGATGACGTATGTCGATATGCTTTGTTCGAGAGTGGAGCACTAGATTGTAAGTAATGGCTATGGCAGATGTATTGTCACAGAAGATTGGAGCTTCAGTTGACTCAATGCCATAGTCTCTCAATTGTTGTTGAATCCAGAGCAGCTGAGCGCAGCAACTTCCAGCAGCAAGGTATTCTGCTTCAGCTGTAGAGGTAGCAATGGAAGTTTGCTTCTTGCATCCCCATGAAATAAGTCTATCTCCTAAAAACTGACAGTACCCACTGGTACTCTTCCTGTCAATTTTGCATCCAGCATAGTCTGCATCTGAGTATCCGATAAGATTGAAAGTGGAGTCCTTTGGATACCATAGACCGACATTCTCAGTCCCTTTTAAGTACTTCAGAATGCGTTTAGTTGCTGTGAAATGAGATTTCTTGAGATTGGCTTGAAATCAAGCACAGATGCAAACTGCAAACATGATGTCAGGTCTACTGGCTGTTAAGTAGAGTAATGAACCAATGATACCGCGATACATTTTCTCATCTACTGGTATTCCAGATTCATCCAAATCAAGCTTTGCAGATGAGCTCATAGGTGTAGCAGCAGCTGAGCTGGTATTCATCCCATACTTCTTCAGAAGCTCTTTGGTATACTTGGATTGATTTATCAGAATTCCCTCATTGGATTGTTTGACTTGCAATCCTAGGAAAAACGATAGTTCTCCCATCATGCTCATTTCAAATTGGTCCTGCATTATCTTTGAAAATCTTTCACATAGTTTTGGGTTAGTACTGCCAAAAATGATGTCATCAACATATATCTGAACTAGCAGAGTATGGTCACCCTTTGTAAATTTGAATAAAGTTTTATCCACAGTGCCATGGTGAAGTCGTGTTCAATCAAGTATTTTGACAGCGTTTCATACCATGCAAGGGGAGCTTGCTTCAGACCATACAAAGCTTTGTTCAGATGATAAACATAAGAGGGTTGTAGATGGCTTTCAAATCCAGGGGGTTGTTCAACATAAACTTCTTCCTGGAGATTACCGTTAAGAAAAGCACTCTTAACGTCCATCTGATAGACTTTGAAGTCCATAAATGCAGCAAAGGCAAGAAATATGTGAATGGCTTCTAATCGGGCTACAGGGGCAAAGGTTTCATCGAAATCAATGCCTTCTTCCTGCCTGTATCCCTGTGCAACTAATCTTGCTTTATTCCTGATTACTGCACCATTCTCATCTAACTTGTTTCTAAAAACCCATTTAGTGCCAATTACTGTGTGATGCGATGGACGTGGAACTAAATGCCAAACATTATTCCTCTGAAATTGATTCAGCTCTTCCTGCATTGCTTCTACCCAGCTAGGATCTAGGATAGCTTCATCAATCTTCTTAGGTTCTATGTGAGAAATGAATGTTGTATGAAGGAATTCATTGATCATCTGTCCTCTGGTACGCAGAGGAGCAAGAGGGTTACCGATGACCTGCCCGGGTGGATGATCCTTCTTCCACCGGAGCGGAGGTCCAAGGGGATTGACTTCTTCAGTTGTAGTGATTTTGGATGGTTGCTCAGGAGAATCGGCTGGTTCATTTTGTGCATTGTCTCCATCCACTGCAGTAGGAATCAGCCTGGTTCCAGTGTCAGTAGGTTCCAGTTCCTGTTGATCATCAGGTTCGTCTGCCTGTGCTTCTGGAACTTCTGGCTCTAAGCTGCAGTCAATCCTTCTATATGGATCTTCTTCTCCATCACTTGGATCATCAATGACTGTGTTTTCCAGTCGATTGCTCAAATTGTTGATTCGTAAGTCGTTTTCAGTGCTGTCTGCAGACTCATCAAATTTAACATGAATGGATTCTTCTATGGTAAGAGTCCTGTTGTTGAATACTCTGAAAGCTTTACTAACAGTAGAATAGCCAAGAAATATTCCAGCATCAGATTTAGCATCAAAAGCGGTGAGATGAGTTTTTCCATTGTTGTGAATAAAGCATTTGCAACCAAACACATGGAAATAAGAAATATTTGGCTTACTGCCATTCCAGATCTCATATGGAGTTTTGTCTGCTCATTTAGTAATCATTGATCTGTTTTGTGTATAACAAGCTGTGTTGACTGCTGACCGCTTTATTTTTAAACAAAAGATTTTTCAAAGAATAGTGTAAAGCGATTCTACCGCAAGTGCACGGTTGTCAAGTTTTAGTATAGTGAAAATTAAGTCGGGGTTGTCGAATCCACAGGGACTACCGTATAAGTACCAAATAAGATTAATAAAATTATATTTAGCCTACGATTAAAGAAGTTGATTAACTAAAGCCAAATTAAACTAAGGACCGAAAAATAAACAAGAAACAATAAAATGAATGGTTCCGGATATGCAAAGGTAAGTCACTCGAGAAATCTATCAAGCTCGTCGTTTAACTATGTTATCTTTAATGACTCAACTGAATTATCAGATTATCAACCAATTGATTCTAAAGGTGAAAGGTTTTCGCTATTATTCGATACACTCTCTCGAGCTGTAAAGAAACTAACACTAAATTAGAATAAGTCACTCTCGTGCACCTATTTACTAATTCAATATTGCATAAATCGTCAAAACCTTATAACTCTAAATCTCTCGATTCCAAGTTCTCACGTATGCGATATCATCTCTCGATCTCAATCGTAACATACATCATAAATTAATGGAGCATGTTACAACGTTATCTCTCGATCTCGGTTATAACTCTCATATTCAATCAAAGTTAGCTAGGCTTTGATCTACACAAACAATTAATTTATGAACAATAGCAATCCATGCGCTCAAACACAATTGAATCAATAATCAAACACAACGAAACTAAAACTCGATAAAATAAACTAGATTTAATTCAAATCAAATACATAAGAGTTTAATTGTCTCTCGACCTCAAAAACATCAAATGGAATTGAAAATCAACGAAATCAAAGTTTAGAAATACGATAAACGGTGGATGAATCAGTGCGTTGCACCGTGATTTCTTCTCTTGCTCCTTCCTTGCACTCCGGAATGGATTGGCTCGACTTTGGACGAAGAACGGAGATTGAATCTCCTTCTTGGCGGCGGCTAGGGTTCCTCTTTTGTGAGAGATGGGCGTCTGATCTGCTGTCCTTTTGGAATGAAATGATTTCCCCCTTTAAACCCTCGAAAATCCATTCAAAAATGGAAGATAAGATTATCCCGGATTTGCGTATCGATCGATTGAGAATTGCGTCCGATCGATCGGTGCACTGTTCATGTCAGCCTTTGAAACTTACTGCCTCGCTCGATCGAATCGAGATTTCCTTCAGATCGATCGAGACTTTGATAAAATTAGCTCTGAAGTTACTGCCTCGCTCGATCGATCGAAACATTGTTCCGATCGATCGAGACTTGAAATTCTTTTCTTCTCAGCACACTGTCTAGCTCGATCGATCGAGAAATATTCTCGATCGATCGAGATTCCTAAAATCCCACTTCCTCAATTTCAACTCTTTCTCGCCTCGATTTCGCCCTTTTTCTTCAATTTAGCTCATTTCTTCCATTTCCAACTAATTTTCCTGAAATAGACAAATAAACACCAACAAGCATAATATCATCCAGGAAAAAAGTATGAAAAATGGGAAGACATTACAGCTAAAAACACTTTAATTCTAAGCCTATCAACTGCTTCTGCCCAAAACCTCTGCGAATATTGGATTCTGCTAGCATAGTTCGCGCAGCTTCTTTCAAAGTGCGGTTCCTACGCTCACCAACTCCATTTTCCTGTGGTGTTCTTGCAGCAGAGTATTCGTGTTTGATACCTAGGTAATCTAGATATGATTCGAGTGATTGATTGGTAAATTCTGTACCCTTGTCACTGCGAATTCTATCTATCCCATATGATTTCTCATTTTGTAGTCTCTTGAGTAGCTTGATCAGCTTTGGAGTAGCCTGATCTTTACCACTCAGAAATAAGACCCACGTAAAGCGAGAATAATCATCTATCAACACTAGAGTGTACTTCATTCCCCCTAGACTTGTTACTGGTATATGACCAAAAAGATCCATGTGCAGCAACTCTAGGTACCGAGAAGAAGATTTACTCCCTTTGTTCTTAAAGGTGGATCTGATTTGCTTACCCAATTGGCAGGCTGAACAGATCTTATCTTTTGAGAACTCGATTTGGGGCAGTCCAACAACCAGGTCAAGTTTACGAAGACTGGCAATAGTTTTAAAGTTTAAGTGACTCAACCGCTTGTGCCAAAGCCAATTTTTGGAGTAATTCAAAGCAGCAAAGCAAGTAGGGGAGGCAGGTTGATTAAAGTTCCAATCAATCATATAGGTGTTCTCATGCCTTTTTCCTACGATTAGAGAATTACAATCATCAGTCTTAATTGTGCAGGTGTGTTGGTTGAATTCTACTGAATAGCCATTGTCACATAATTGACTGATACTAATCAAATTGTAGCACAAGTTTTCTACCAGCAAAATGTCTTTGATGATAACGTTACCGTGGATAATCTTACCCTTACCCACGGTTCTACCTTTCGCGTTGTCCCCAAATGTTATTTTTGGTCCTGAGATGTCAACCAGTTCAGACAGCAGGGTAGCATTCCCTGTCATATGTCTAGAGCATCCACTGTCCAGAAACCACTCTGAGCTTCGAACTTGCTGGACTCTAGATATCTACAATTAAAGCGAAAATAAATGATTGGTACCCAATCCTACTTGGGTCCAGGCGGGATTAGTCCTTTCGGAACCCACACTTGTATGACCTTGAGTAGCTTAGGTCGGTGTGTGTTCTGAAATGTGTGTGTAATAAACAGTGATGGTGAAGGTCTAGAACGTGTAGTGTGATAATATGTGTATGCATGTGCTTTTGGTTTGTAGTTCCTGTTATAGAGCATATACCTCTTCTGGACATGCTTACAGTTGTAGTACGAGTTGGGTTTAACCTCTCTAGCTGCTCGACCAGTGGGTTTAAGTTTATTTCTGAACTTTTGTCTCGGTTTAGCCTCTTTGAGTGGTTCTACATAACCGATACCCCTGTGCAGTGTCTGTTCCTTGATGAGTGTTGCTTTAACAGGTTCTTTAACCAGTTCATAAGGGTCATATACTGTGCTAGATCTTACAAAGTTCATTGGTTGAACCTTGCTTTTTGTTAGACACGGTTGAGGTTCGTTACAAGATGAACTGCCGTCATTGCTATTATAGCCTATGCCGGTTAAATCACCAGCAAGCCTTATAGACTCAAGCATTTCATCCTTTCTGGTAGTAGACGCATTCCAAGTGCTAACCAGTTTGCTAAGTTTCTGGTAAGCACACTTGGCTTCATCTCTTTCTTTCACTAGGAGACTGGATGTTTCTCTTAAGCAGTTCAACTCCCTCAATTGTTCACAATCAAGTTTGTTTTTATGCGTTTCATTTGGGATTGAGTGCTCAGTCTTATAGCTTTCAAAGGATTCATATAACGTCCGATACTCATTGATCATGTCCTGCAATGCATTGGTAAGTTCACTATGTGTAAATTCAGATAGGTTAGACTCGTGTACCTCAATCTCATCATTTGCCATTAAGCAGTGGACTTCTTCATCTTCACTCTCGCTTGATGAGCTCGTTGTTTCTTCTGACTCTGACTCAGAATCAGCCCATTTGCTCTTGCTTTCTTCAGTCATCAACACTTTTTGATCTCTGTCCCTTCTGGATGATCTTCTGGTTTCCTTGGATTTTCTGTAATCCTTGGCTCCGCTTTTGTGATCATCCTTCTTGGGTTTAGGACAGTCTGCAATGAAGTGCCCTGGTTTGAGGCAGTTGAAGCACACTCGCTCTTCTTCTTCTGACTTTCCCTTGGAACTCTGCCTTCGAGGATATGATTGATAAGATTTCTGGTTCTTCTTCATGAATTTCCGAAACTTTTTCACGAACATTGCCATAGCATCATTACATATCTTTTCTGGAGTCATCTCTGTAGAAGTAGGCAAGGACTCCGATGCAGTGAGAGCTTTGGTTGGTTGACTTGTACTGGGTTCATCTTCCACCCGGATACCTAGTTCAAATTCATAAGCTTTTAAGTCAGCGAATAGATCATGTAGATCTATCTTGTTTATGTCCTTCGACTCTCTCATTGCAATTGTCTTGACATCCCATTCTCTTGGGAGACCTCTCATCACCTTGAGAATGACTTCTCTGTTGGGTAACTCCTTACCCAGACTGCTAAGTTCATTTATTATACCAGTCACTCTCTCATCATATTCGTTGAGAGTCTCTCCATTTGTCATCTTGATGTGCTCAAACTTCTGTAATGCATAGTGAGCTTGTTCTCTTTTGTTTGATCATTTCCTTCGCAAAGTTGAGCAATCTTCTCCCAGATGTCTTTTGCTGTGGGACACATTTTGATCTTGTTGAACATATTTTTGTCCAAAGTTTTGAACAAAGTGTCCTTTGCAACATTGTCCAGATTGGCCTTCTTTTTTTCTTCATTTGACCACTGAGATCTTTCCTTCTCTACCATCTGTGGTTCACCAGTTGTGATAGAGGCAGCTGTATTGATTTTCATAATCTTCATGGGTCCATCAGTAATCACGTACCACATATCATCATCTTGAGCACTTACATGTGCTTGCATACGGATTCTCCAGTCATCATACTCATCCTTCTTGAACATAGGGATCTTGCTGAATGATGCCATTTGAACTTTAATATATTTCAAGATTGAGAAGACCTTGCTCTGATACCACTTGTTAGGATCGGAGGCGTGTTTAGAAGGGGGGGTTGAATAAACACTGCCCTCAAATTCTGATCTTTGGCTGATTACTGCAAACTGTTAAGTGATGCAGTAGCTTCTCAATCAAATAAGCAAGTCAGCAGACACTAAGTGAAGTGCGGAAAACGTCTGCTGCACTTGTGAGTTAACTAAAGTAAACAATAAAAAGCAAGTAAAGAACACAGAGATTGTTTCTGGAAGTTCAAAGCACAACGCTTCTACTTCTCCCCTTCTTCCTTTGCAGGAAGGATACACTAGAAGACTTTGGTTTACACTTTACAGTATACAACCTCTTTAGGCTTTCACACAGCTTAGCCTAAACTCTTAGCAACACAATGCATATGATTTGTTTACAAAGTAAACTATCTAACACTCCTGTGAATGACTATTACACTTGTACGCTTTGAGTGTTCTTGAACGATCTTTGAGCAGTACACCAGTTTAACTTGATCTTTGATATACGAGTAGGTGTTCCTTGCTCTAGCTGAATCTTCAGATAATTATGACTTGATAAATTTCTCTATTTGAATGTATAGAATAATCGATTGTCAGTGGATTCAACTCTTTTCTTCATTCATTCGGCATCTGTATTTATAGACTTTATTTCCAACGGTAAACTTTCTTGGTATGGAAGGTTCATCGTAGAATATGTTTTCTTCTCCATTTTATCTTCCTTCCATTTTTGTTCAGCAACGGCTCTTACAATCTGACGGAATTGGTGGCGATAATTTCGTAGTGCTCGTCGCTCTGTTGTACCTTTGTCAGACGGAATTGTACTTACTTTGTCTTCAATCCGCTGCTGGATTCACTTCAACTGGTCTTGTAACTTCAGTATTCAGTCGTACTTTTTAGCTCAGTAGATGTTGGTT
The DNA here is from genome assembly GCA_907163345.1 of Haberlea rhodopensis. Taxonomy (NCBI): domain Eukaryota; kingdom Viridiplantae; phylum Streptophyta; class Magnoliopsida; order Lamiales; family Gesneriaceae; genus Haberlea; species Haberlea rhodopensis. The sequence goes on along the minus strand of CAJQUN010001113.1, from coordinate 44,877 downwards.
AGACTTGATGAAAGACTTCATGCAGTAGATGTCTTTATCCGGTGGAAGTCTTTATTCGGTGGAGTAATAATACAGTGGTTGTCTATTCCAGTAGATGTCTTTATCTAGTGAGTATCTCAGTCCAGTAGATATCTGTATCTAGTAGGTGTCTTCATTCGGTAGGTGTCTTCATCCGGTAGATGTCTTCACCCGGTAGATGAGTTCATCCAGTAGGTGTCTTCATCCGGTAGGTGTCTTCATCCGGTAGATGTCTTCACCCGGTAGATGTCTTCACCCGGTAGATGTCTTCATCCAGTAGATGTCTTCACCCGGTAGATGTCTTTACCCGGTAGATGTCTTCATCCAGTAGGTGTCTTCATCCGGTAGGTGTCTTCATCCGCTAGATGTTTGTAATCACCAAAACTTAGAAATCGTTTCTCAACAATCAATTACATGTCTTTTCATATATCTGTATGTGATTTGGGTGCAAGTGTAAATCTGAGGCCTTCGTCTATTTACAGGAAGCTGGGCTTAAAAGAGCTAAAGCTAGTCAACGTTTCACTGCAGATGGTGGACAAGTCAATCAAGTGCCCTCAAGGGATAGTTGAGGATGTGCCAATCAAAGTCGATAAATTCACCGTTTCGGTGGATTTTATAGTGCTGGACATGAAGGATGATCATGATATGCCATTGATCCTAGGAAGACCAGTCCTAGCAACGGGAAGGCACTAATTGATGTTCAAGAGGGGAAGTTGATCCTCCGTGTAGGAGAGGATCAAATCACTTTCAAGATGTTTCAAACTCTCTAAAGTTAATGTGATTGATACTCTTCCCTTTGATATGGTGCTAGGTGATTGCAAGGAGAAGCTGGAAGAAAATTTTTGGAACAAAGTGGATGAGACCAATGACAAGAAGAAGGAGAAGAAAGTGATGATTACATCAAAATAAAATGCCCATCAAAGAGGAGGAAATTCTGTGAGGGAGACTTGGTTTTAATGAATAGAGAAAAGATGCGACTATTTCCATGGAAGACAGACTCACCATGGGCTGGACCTTTCAAAGTGGTCGAGGTTCTACCATGCAGCACTATCAATTTATAGATGACAATGGGGCACTGTTCACGGTAAAAGAGAAGTGGTTACGACATTACCATGTGGATGATGGAAAATCATCCCCCAGTGCCCCCTGCGGCACTTGATCTTAATTGGTAAAAAGTCCAGCTTGGGACTATAAATCAAGAACTCTTTCTTATCCGTTCTCTGTTTTTGAATTCTGTTTTAGTTTGCTTTTTGCTTTTGCTTTTGATTTTGGTGAGCGACTCCATGTGTGCTGTCATGTTTTCCAACAACATACCCCACGAGCTGGCGAGGAATTGGACGACGATCACTGATGGTCGTCGTCAAAGGTAACGGTTTTGTCTTATTTTCCATGATGATTACATTGAGAACAATGCATGAATTAAGTTTGGGGGAGTACATTACTAAGTCATGTTTTTTTCTTTGGAATTGTATCGTTCTTTGAGCACCAACAAAAAATTTCTTGAAAATGAGTTCAATTAGTGAGAAAAGAATGAATCATAGTAGTGGTCTATATTCCATGATGATATTAATCTCACTATGCATGTCAACTTGATTTTTGATGATTGTAAGACTTGTTTGTGAATATCTTGTTTTGAGTTAGCTGTCAAAGATGAGGAAAATTTTTAGCACCTTTGAGTCATAATGTTGTGAATTGCATTTGGAGTAGTGAAAATCTTTGTGAACTTGATGAACTGTTTTTTAGTATCTTAGAGTACGTTAGAACCTATTTGATTATGACACTTCAAGGCGAAATTTTATAGTCATCAACTTGATTTGGAGATGATCTAGGAGATCTTTGATATGTTTGAGCCTTTAAAGCTTACCATGTATACATCAATCACCAGTGTCCACTTTTGAGCTTAACTGAAAAAGAATGGTGTATGTTTAACATACTATTAGCCTCCATTCAACATTGATTGGCAAACTCATTATACCCACCTGTTTTGAGCCTAAATTGAAAAATATTATCCTTGCCTAAAGGGATTATAATGAATCTCATTAGATTCACATGAATTGCTATATTTTGATGAGCTTATTGTTGAAAAAAATTATGAATGGGAAAAGAAGAGAATAGAAAGAGACTTGAGAAAAAGTATCTAAATAAGACCCAAAATGACCAAGGCTATAAAAGAAAAGGAAGAGAAGCTCAAATTTGTGCTAAATTATGAACATTACATGATTATACTCTCTTCTTTGTGCTATCCTATCTTTTCTTTGAAGCCAACACCTAGGTCTAACATTACAAGCTTAAAAAGACCTTTTGATCCAAATCTAGGGAGTGACTACATTAGTGAAGAAGTGTTTGAAAATAGGCATATGGGGTGCTCAACGATAATCTTAACTTTTATTAACTAACATGATTTGATCTATGAAGATTGCATGAATCTTGAAAGTGACAATAGCACACATGCACGTTCTGATTTGGAGACATTGATCGCTATTATTTTAATAGTATTTTCCAGTGTAGCGATTCTCTACCGCAAGTGCACAGTGTCAAGTTTTAGTATAATGATAATATAAGTATGAGTGTCGAACCCACGAGGACTAGGAAATAACTACCAAACTCCACTAGTTTTACTATATTTAGTCTACGATAAACGGTTGTGATTTAGAAACTAAAGTGACAAATTAACTCAAAATCAACATAAGCAAACAGTGATGAATGAGAATATAATCAAAAGAAACAATTATCAAGACTTTTGGTTCACCTATGTAATCCCCCACAATTCGCCTATTAGTTAAGAATTAAATTCAAACAATCTAAGGTGGCGAGTTTTCCTAATTCACTTGCTATATCTTGGTCCGGCTATAACAAATATAATATTAACGTAACAATAAGCCACTCTCGTATCCTTATTGAACAATTAATATTGTAAGTTGATTTATAAAAACTTTCTAGCCTTCGATTTTGGTAAATCTATAGCTATCACACATGTATTTGACTTTATCTCTCGATATCAGTCTGAAATCCATGGCATACATCACTATATCGAATTCCAATTTTATCTCTCGATCTCAATTGTAATTTATTATCATTCAAGGATGGTCAAACCCTTAAAAGCATGAAGAACAATGATCTATGCATTTATATAAACAAGAATCAATCAAAAAAATTAAATCATGGGTTCATACAAATGATCCCCTAAGTCTTGACAACAAACTTAGCCAACTATTTCCATCAAATAACAATGCATAAAATTGTATTGAACAAAACTAAATATCATAATCTGATAAAAAAAATGTAGAACTAAAGTTAGAAATACGGAAATAACGAGAGGCGTTGACTCCTTGCATTGCTCCGTCGTCCGTCTCTTCCAACGCGTCTCCTCTTCAATGGTGGTGGTATATGGATTGTTGGGGAGGATGATTGATGAAGGAAGCTACTTGTGTAGGTCAAAAGTGAGCCAAAGAGTCCCCAATTTCGTCTGAATTGTCCCTTAAATAATGTTGGGCGAGTCCCCACAAGTTTGGACACAAAATCACTTGATAAGGAAGGAAATCTCGAGTTTATCGGGTCTGGCGATCGATCGCGACAAGGTGCCGATCGATTGCCAGACTATTCTGTTTTATTTTCAAAATCTCATATGCGGCGATCGATCGCCAATAATTACCGATCGATCGCGAGTTGATTCGGCCTCGGGCCGATTGATCACTGATCCTTACCGATCGATCGCGGTTGTGCACTGGTATGCGGCGATCGATCGCCCATATATACCAATCGATCGTGAGTCTGATTTTCAGGATTTTTCACTTTCGTCCCTCATCTTCCATGTTTGTTCGGTTTGGTCTTTTTTCATCATTTTAAGCTTAATTCATCCACTTTTATGCATTGGACCTGAATTCCTGAAATATACAAATATTTACCAAAACGCATAATATTTCCCACGAATCACTACAAAAACACCCCTAATCTTATATTAAAATAAGTGTAAAAAGACATGCTGCTTGATCTAGGAGAAAACACGACTTGTTAAATTTTCTGATTGACTCTTGGTTGTCTATGAGTGAGATGTCTGAGCTACATGATTGACTGTGAATTGGTTCATTTGAATCTTCAATATTGAACTCTACTTTTGGATCTTATTTCTTGCTCAAGACGATCAAGTTTAAGTTTGAGGGAGTTTATAAGTGTGATTTTTACACTTATTTTACTATGATTTTAGAGTGGTTTTTGTAGTGATTTCTATATATTTTTATGTTTTAGGAATTGACCGCTTTATTTTTAAACAAAAGATATTTCAAAGAATGGGTTGAAGCGATTCTACCGCAAGTGCACGGTTGTCAAGTTTTAGTATAGTGAAAATTAAGTACAGGTTGTCGAATCCACAGGGACTAACGTATAAGTACCAAATAAGATTAATAAAATTATATTTAGCCTACGATAAAAGAAGTTTGATTAACTAAAGCTAGATTAAACTAAAGAATAAAGATTAAACTAGAAACAAAGAATAGAATGGTTCCGGAAATGCGAAGGTAAGTCACTCGAGAAAATTACCAAGCTCGTCGTTCAATTATATTATCTCTACTGATCCAATGGAATTCTCAAATTAGCACTCAATTGATTTTAAAGGTGAAAGGTTTTCACTATTATTCGATACACTCTCTCGAGCTGTAACGAAACTAACAATAAATTAGAATAAGTCACTCTCGTGCACCTATTTACTAATTCAAAGTTGCTTAAATTATCAAAACCTTATAACTCTAAATCTTTCGATTTCAAGTTCTCACGTATGCGATATCATCTCTCGATCTCAATCGTGACATACATCATAAATTAATGGAGCGTGTTACAACGTTATCTCTCGATCTCGGTTGTAACTCTCAAATTCAATCAAAGCTAGCTAGACTTTGATCTACACATGCAATCAATCTATGAACAATAAATATCAATACGCTCAAATACCAATGAATCAATATATCAAACACAACGAACGAAAACTTCAATAATATAAACCAAATTCAATTCAAATCAAATACAGATGAGTTTAATTGTCTCTCGACCTCAAAAACTTCAAATGAAAATGAAAATCAAATAAATTAAGGTTCAGAAATACGATAAACGATGGATGAATCCGTGCGTTGCACCGTAATTCCTTCTCTTGTTCCTTCCTTGCACTCCGGAAGAGATTGGCTCGACTTTGGACGAAGAACGGAGATTGGATCTCCTTGGCGGCGTTGGGCGGCGGCTCCTTGACCTAGAATTCGTCTGATATTCTGTGTAAAATTCGTCTCTCTTTTTGAAATGAATCCACCCCTCTAAAAAGCCCCCAAAATCTCGATAAATAAGGAAAATAAAATCTTCAGATTTCGCGTCTCGATCGATCGATATTTTCACCGATCGATCGGTGCACTGTTCACGTCAGCCTTTTGCACTCACTGCCTCGCTCGATCGATCGAGAATTTCCACCGATCGATCGAGATTTCTCAAAATTTGCTGCTGAAGTTACTGCCTCGCTCGATCGATCGAGATTTCCACCGATCGATCGAGCCTTCAAAAAATCTGATTCTCGCTTCTGGCTGGCTCGATCGATCGAGAATAAATCTCGATCGATCGAGATTTGGGAGATCCATCTTCTTTTGTTTTCTCTTCTTTTACGCCTCGATTTCGCCCGTTATCTTCATGTAAGCTCATTTCTTCCACTTCCGGTCTAATTTCCTGAAACAAACGAATAAACACCAAAAAGCATAATATCATCCAGGAAAAAGTACGGAAAATGGGAAGAAATTACAGTTAAAATCACTCAAATCTAAGCCTATCAACTCCCCCAAACTTAGACTTGATCGTCCTCGAGCAAGCAATAAACTCAAAAAGAAAAGTTAAACTCGATACTAAGCATGAGTCATCTTCACAACATACGTAACAACTCAGAAATCCTACTTACACATCAATAGAAGTCAATCAACATTTTAACAAGAAGCAATTCTCCTAAGTTAAACAATACATCGCAACATCGGAACGTGCGTGTGTGCTATTGTCAAACATGAGTTACATATATATCTTTAACATCAACATGTGCCATATTAACTCCTAGTCAAGATTACTTTGAATCACTCTACAAGTTTACTATCCAGCACTTCTCCACTAATGTAATTGTTCCCTAGACTTGGATCAAAAGGTCTTGAAAGCTTATAACGTTAGGCCTTTTGGTGTCGGCTTCAAAGAAAAGGTAGGATGAACTCAAAGAAGAGAGTATAATCATTTACAGTTCAACTATTTTTGAGCTTCTCTTCAACTTTTTTCTAGCCTTGGCCACTTTGGGTCTTATTTTGAATTTTTCTTTTCAAGGCTTTTCTCTACATCTTTTCTTTTTCTTTGCTCATTCTTTTGTTCCTTTTGAACTCATTTGCATATAACAATTCTGTGCAATGAATGAGATTCATTATACTCTCCTAGGGGTAGGTAAAAATTTTATTTTAGGCTCAAACCAAGGTGGGTATAATGAGTTGCCAAAAATGTCGAATGGGGGTCTAATCATATGCAATGCATATACCATTCTTTTTTTTCAATAAGGCTCAAAAGGGGACACTAAGGAATAATATATAACAGGTAGGCTTGAAAGGCTCAAACGGTCCAAAGATCGCCTAAATCATCTCCAAGTCTAGTTCCTAATTATAAATTTCGCCTCAAAGTGCTTTCAACTAAACTGTAAAGTTATCTAAGATACTCAAGACTCATCATAGTTAACACAAGTTTTCAATTTAATCAATACATACTTCACTCAATCATGACTCAATAGGTGCTCAAAGTATTCCTCAGTTTTGACATGTAGTTAACAAAGGATATATACAAACAAGTTAAGCATTTCCATGACTCCTATCTAGATGAGGATTAATTTCATCATGAATTACCGTTGCAATTCCAACTCATCAATTCTCAAGAATAACTCAATCAATAGAAATTTTTTTTTTTTGTTGGTAATGCTCAAGGACGAATTAGTCTCAACATCATGCAGTCATGCTAGGAAAAGAAACAAGACAAGTAGCAATATGTGCAAAAGCAAGATATATACAAATAATTAAAAACCCCCCCAAACTTAGCATGTGAATTGCCCTCAATGAACAAGAAAAATAAATGCAATGGCAAAGACACATACCATGACGACGATCGTCACTGATCGTCGTCCTCATCATGCTCCGGAGGGGGGACTGGGTAGTGGTGCTCCTCGCCCTGATATGGCGGAAATGGTGGGTACTCGGAAGGTGGAGGTGCATGTGGCTGGTAAGGTGCGAAATGTGGTTCCGGCGGGAACTGGAAACCTGGAAAGCCCTGGGCCATGGCAGTGTTCCATGCACTCTGATAATGCATGAACTCCATCTGACGCTGAGCTACCTGCTCATGGTCCATCTGCAATGCTCTCTGCATGCTATGAATGTCCCGCTGCATGCTGTGAATGCTCTGCTGCTCCAGGCGAATGTCTTGGAGATCCCTATGAAGAGATTCCAAAGTAACACGTGTATTTCCTGCAGCAGAGGATGATGCTCCAGCTTGTGTAGTGTCCGAAGGTCTGCGTCGGTTCGTAGGATCGGCTACAATGATTGGTGTCTTCGGCGGGAGTAGCTCCTCGTCTTCCCCCCATGTCACCCCGTATCGCTGACATAAGGCAGTGATCGTGGATGGAAACGGTAGTGCGGAGGTCGGTGGGCTACTTCCAATTTCAGCAATGTGATCAGCAATAATCTCGCCGAAATCCACTTCCTTCCCTGAGAGGATGGCATAAACCAGGACCGCTCTATCTTTTGTCACCTCAGAAGTGTGGGTCGATGGCATGACCCGCGAGGCGACAAATGAAAACCATGCTTGGGCCTCTGGCTTCAAATTTTTCTTTAGAACCAACTGTGGCTCTGCTTTATCATTCCTTTGCCAATCCACTCCCGGCTTGCCAATAACTGTCAATACCTCATCGTAGTCAATCCTGCTACTCTTAAAAGATTGGTATGCACAGTTTTGAAGTAACGGCATCCGGTGAATATTGTTGATTGCAGCTCGATCCACCAACACATCCTTCCCTCGAACATAAACACTTACTTGGTGCCCTGGTCTAACAGCTCGAAGATTCGTGTAAAACTCCCTTACCAGCGGCACCACAGCATCAATCGGTGTCTGAATGAATTGAAACCATCCTTTTCGGCGTACTGTCCTAATGACAGGACACTCCAATTTATCCAAGCTCATTCCCCTTTCACGGCTCAGGGGTTTCTTATGGTAGATGGGGTATAACTCAGCAATCTTGGCATTGAGAAACTTCTGTTCATCATAAACTGGCTCAGAAACAGTGGCCTCTGCCTGCTTTTGCTTCTGAGAAGCTTCCGCCTGCTTTGACCTCTTTCTGGATGACATTCTCTTGCCAACTGATTCCCAACTAATACAATTCAATTCAACTAACACCCCACAACACTGTCAATCCGACACCCTTCAATACCACAAAACTTCCTCCAAATTTCAATCCTTCCTAACCCACTGCTACTACAATTCAAAAATTAGCACCAAAAGATAAAATCTTTGAGAATTAGAAACCAATTACCGCTTAAAAATCCGATCTTGTGAATGTTTGGCACTTGGCTTGGAATTCTCCTTTTGATGCACTTCTACCCAATCGGCCTTGCAATTCTTCAAATCTGAAACGAAAATCTCATTAGAATGAATATTACTTCTTAGAGTTGAAGTAATTTGAAATTTGATGAACAAAATGAGGAGATTAGATGAATGGATTTGAAAGAGGCGGCTAGGGCTTTGTTTTGGAGAGGAGAAAAATTTAGTGGGAGAGTGATGAATGCTGCGTCTGTGCCCTTATTTTTTTCAAAATTTTCTCTCGCTCGATCGATCGGAAAAATTCTCGATCGATCGAGCGAGGCAGTAGGCACAATGTCATTTTTAAAAATTCGGGCGATCGATCGAGATTTTCACCGATCGATCGCCAGCAGCAGCAACCAAAATTTGAAAATTTTTTTTTCAACATTTTTCTCTCGGATTGCCTCGCCTATAACCAACTTGCTCTTGCTTTCACATCTGCAATAGAAAATACACGAATTCATTCCCCGACAAACTCAAAAACAAACAAACTAACTAAAACTCAACAAAACAAGAAATCAAAAACAAAACTCAATGAAGGAAAAACGGAAGTTCTTAATTTATAGTCCCAAGCTGGACTGTCACCTCCTTGTCTTCATCAATTTGATGGCTCCTTCGGATTCTTTACAGAATCACTCGGGAGCGTACCTTGCGTCCTCCCAGATATCAACGTGGCCAACTGCCCTATCTGCACCTCCAAATTTTTGATTGATGCATCTTGATTCTGCATCCTCACCTCTGTTGATGAAATCAGCTTCGCCATCAATTCCTCCATACTCGGCTTTTGTGTGAACCCGGCCTGCGGTTGAGGGTTCAACACATTTTCTTGATTCGACCACCTCAAATTCGGGTGGTTCCTCCACGGTTGGTTGTAATTCGAGTAGGAATTATTGGGTGGCCTGTTACCTACAAAATTAACAGCTTCAACGGATTGGTTAAATTGATTACCTGCCTGGCACTCGATGCTAGGATGACCGCCTCCACACAGCTCACAGAAAATAGTTTGGGCCTACATTGCTGCTGCTCCCATGCTATCAATCTTCCGGTTCATGGCTTCTAATTGAGCCGAAAGAGCAGTGATCTCGTCCACTTGATGGACCCCCATTGGTTTCTGTGGCGTGCTCCTCTCAGATTGCCACTGATAACTGTTGCACGCCATTTCCTCCAACAAGCTATATGCTTCTTCCGGCGTCTTTCTCATTATGGATCCCCCAGATGCTGCATCAATCATGGAACGGTTAGCAGAAAATAAACCGTTATAAAACGTTTGTACCTGCAGCCATATGGGTAGACCATGGTGTGGGCATCTCCTCAACAACTCCTTAAACCGATCCCACGCTTCGTATAAAGTCTCGGGGTCAAACTGACCAAAAGTCGTGATATCGTTCCGCATCTTCGCCGTCTTGGAAGGGGGAAAGTACTTTGACAAAAACGCCTTTGTCATCCCCTCCCATGTTGTGATAGAACCTGCAGGTAAAGAATTCAACCATGCCTTAGCTTTGTCTCGTAATGAAAAGGGAAAGAGTCTTAACCTGATGGCATCGTCAGAGACGCCATTGTGTTTGAATGTATCACAAATCTCCAAAAAGTTGGAGATGTGATTGTTCGGATCATCTGTAGCTGCTCCCCCGAACATCACTGAGTGCTGAATCATTTGTATGATTGCCGGCTTGATCTCAAAATTGTTTGCTTGAATCGTCGGCCTTGTAATACTCGACAACGATCCATGAAATGCGGGTTGTGCAAAGTCCATCATCGATCTAGGGTGCTGTGCTTCGTTATTGTCAGCCATTTCTCGAGCTTCTCGTAATCTTCTTAGTAACGTTCTCTCTATCTCTGGATCAAACGGCTCGAGAAAGGGTTCCTCTCTTCTATGCATGCACTAAAGAACCGATTCCTGTACACAATAGACAAAAGGAGACAACAAAATGCACAAAGTTATTCACAAAGATCAACAAAAGAAAACAAAGAAAACAAAAATGCAATAATAAAAGAATTGGCTAAATTACAATTAACTAATCTCGTATGATATTATACAGATTAGTCCCCGGCAACGGCGCCAAAAACTTGACCGCTTTATTTTTAAACAAAAGATATTTCAAAGAATGGGTTGAAGCGATTCTACCGCAAGTGCACGGTTGTCAAGTTTTAGTATAGTGAAAATTAAGTACAGGTTGTCGAATCCACAGGGACTAACGTATAAGTACCAAATAAGATTAATAAAATTATATTTAGCCTACGATAAAAGAAGTTTGATTAACTAAAGCTAGATTAAACTAAAGAATAAAGATTAAACTAGAAACAAAGAATAGAATGGTTCCGGAAATGCGAAGGTAAGTCACTCGAGAAAATTACCAAGCTCGTCGTTCAATTATATTATCTCTACTGATCCAATGGAATTCTCAAATTATCACTCAATTGATTTTAAAGGTGAAAGGTTTTCACTATTATTCGATACACTCTCTCGAGCTGTAACGAAACTAACAATAAATTAGAATAAGTCACTCTCGTGCACCTATTTACTAATTCAAAGTTGCTTAAATTATCAAAACCTTATAACTCTAAATCTTTCGATTTCAAGTTCTCACGTATGCGATATCATCTCTCGATCTCAATCGTGACATACATCATAAATTAATGGAGCGTGTTACAACGTTATCTCTCGATCTCGGTTGTAACTCTCAAATTCAATCAAAGCTAGCTAGACTTTGATCTACACATGCAATCAATCTATGAACAATAAATATCAATACGCTCAAATACCAATGAATCAATATATCAAACACAACGAACGAAAACTTCAATAATATAAACCAAATTCAATTCAAATCAAATACAGATGAGTTTAATTGTCTCTCGACCTCAAAAACTTCAAATGAAAATGAAAATCAAATAAATTAAGGTTCAGAAATACGATAAACGATGGATGAATCCGTGCGTTGCACCGTAATTCCTTCTCTTGTTCCTTCCTTGCACTCCGGAAGAGATTGGCTCGACTTTGGACGAAGAACGGAGATTGGATCTCCTTGGCGGCGTTGGGCGGCGGCTCCTTGACCTAGAATTCGTCTGATATTCTGTGTAAAATTCGTCTCTCTTTTTGAAATGAATCCACCCCTCTAAAAAGCCCCCAAAATCTCGATAAATAAGGAAAATAAAATCTTCAGATTTCGCGTCTCGATCGATCGATATTTTCACCGATCGATCGGTGCACTGTTCACGTCAGCCTTTTGCACTCACTGCCTCGCTCGATCGATCGAGAATTTCCACCGATCGATCGAGATTTCTCAAAATTTGCTGCTGAAGTTACTGCCTCGCTCGATCGATCGAGATTTCCACCGATCGATCGAGCCTTCAAAAAATCCTGATTCTCGCTTCTGGCTGGCTCGATCGATCGAGAATAAATCTCGATCGATCGAGATTTGGGAGATCCATCTTCTTTTGTTTTCTCTTCTTTTACGCCTCGATTTCGCCCGTTATCTTCATGTAAGCTCATTTCTTCCACTTCCGGTCTAATTTCCTGAAACAAACGAATAAACACCAAAAAGCATAATATCATCCAGGAAAAAGTACGGAAAATGGGAAGAAATTACAGTTAAAATCACTCAAAATCTAAGCCTATCAGGAATCTAGGTCTAAGTGCGTAAAAGTGGAGGATATAAGCAAAAAATGATGAAAAATGACCAAATAGAGCGAACACGTCGAAGAAAGGACAAAAATCTCAAAAGTTGAATTTTAAGAGTGGCGATCGATCGGCATTTTTCCGCGATCGATCACGGCCGTCGAGAAACTTTTGGCAATCGATCGCCATTTCTCGTCGATTGATTGTGGAGTTTAAGATTTTGAAAAATAGAAGCAGAATGTTTTGGCGATCGATCGGTAGTTTTCGGCGATCAATCACCAGGCGCGTCTTGGAAGTCTTGGAAGTTTTTGAGGGACTTTGGCTCATAATTTAACCTACAACATCAGCCTCCACCATACTCCATCCCCAACACTCATCCCATATCATCATGAACCATTGAAGAGCAAGACAATCCAGGAGAGACGGGATGATGTAGCAGCGCAAGGAGTCATCTTAGAGCTGTTCTTTAGTATTTCTAAACTTAGTTCTTCTTTTATTTTTAGATTCTTAATGTTTGATTTGTTGCTAAACATAATTTTACATTGTTATTTGATTATGATTGTTGGCTAGTTTTGTTGTCAAGACCCATGTTTTGAACCCATAATTCAAATTAAGGTTTTTGATTGATTCTTATAATTCTTTGTGCATAATTTGTTGTTGTTCATGCTTTTAAGGGATTGATCACCCTTGAATGATTATTTATTGCGATTGAATTGACCATAGGATATTACGATATAGTAAATTGTGCCGTGGGTTTAGATTGAGACTGACCAAGTAAAATCAAACGCACGTGTGATAGCAATAAATTTACAAAAATCGAAGGTTAGAAGCTTTCATAAATCGGCATACAATATTGAGTGTTAAATAAGTGAATGATCATTGCCTTGTTGCATCTTAGTATTAGACTTGTTATAACTCGACCAAAGTATAACAAGTGCATTATGAAAATTAATCACCTTAGAATGTTTGAATTTAAATCTTAACTAATAGACGAATTATGGGGGATTACATGGGTGAACCAAAGTCTTAATAATTGTCTCTACTGATTTATAATCTTTTTACTTCTCGTTGGGTTTATTTCGTGTCAAAAGTTAAATTAGTATAATTTTCATCATTAATTAGCGTAGGCTAAATATAGTTAAACTAGTTGAGTTTGATACTTATTTTCTAGTCACTGTGGGTTCGACAACCTTTTCTTAAAATCTACTATACTAAAACTTGACACTGTGCACTTACGGTATAAAATCGCTACACTGAAATTTTCTGTTTAAATAAATAGCGATCATAAGGGTACCACTATGAACATCTATCTTGGTCTTAGATGTTTTTAGAAATGGCCTTGGGGTAAGAGATACCTCAAGAGAGCGTTCTTACATTAAATGCGTCGAGGAACTTGTGTCATGACAGCTCAGTTTTGTTGGGGGTACCAACGTGAGTGTCCACATGTTATTGTATTTCTACTTGGGTGTTCTTGCATTGGGGATGCAATGGTGAACCGTAACCAAAGTTCTAAGATATAGTCAGTGTGGTAACACTACTATATCGATTGTATCTCTTGGGGAGATAATGTTTTATGGTTTGGAACAATGCTGTCATGGAGGCTGTTGGTATCGGTTGCGGGTTGATTTTGAATCAATCATGGTAAGCATTACTGGTAGTGGACCGGGTAATGGCTTTATGTTATTTGTGAGACGTACGAGGAGACGTCCCTAGATAGATGCTTGAAAGTATCTGAGTACTACTATATTAGTACGGAATTGTTGGACCTGTATTCGTCGTGTATGCTGTTTTGAGAGTGATGGGTGATAGTAGCATTGACGCACTATCACGATTCAATTATGTATTATTGGTTCAGGGCTACATTTCGGTATAAATGTATCTAGATTGTTCGAACGATGGTTCGAGTTTGGAGAGTCATGGTTGTATGACACTTTCCTCGTAAGGAAAGATGTATTGATATATCTGTTGGGAATCTTTGAAAGAGACGGTGTGCGTGGTGTCGATGTTGAACTCACACCATTATTCGTTAGCTCGTCAATCATTATTCTCTACGTTGTGAGAATAATTGAGTGATTGACAATTATGTCTGGGGCTTGTGAGTATGATTGGAGATATCCAAGTTGAGTGCATTGAATACGCCTATGGTGTATTTGGCATTGAGGCATACATATCGATATGTATATAGGTATGCCAGCATTTTATGCTTGATGAGTAACTAGTTAGTGTGCCTGGATTAGTGAATCTCTTGTAATAGATTGTAGTATCCTTGAGATTGGTAATCTCGATGTGACGATTCATTCTGAGGAATAAAATCGTGAGGTAGTTCGTTTTGTTTTAATTCGATAGTTATCCTTGTACAAAAATTGTTGATTCTAAGGGTAAACAAGGGATAACCATGATTCGAATTCGTTCGGTGTCATTGTTGACACATGTCGTGAGAATGCAATGGAGCTTCTTGCATGTTCTCTTTGAAGTCATGTGATTTTGTGAAGTTTGCGATAGTGTGTTGGGCCGAGATGTGATTTCTTGGAACACGCTGATGTTGACATCTGTAGAGATGTATTTTTTTGTTTATTGGTGGTCATGTGTTGCCCGATTCGAACTGCAATGGTGCAACTACTCTTTGATGAGTAAGATTCCGTTAATGGTGGTGGAGTTGGATAGCGGAAACCAAATTTAGTATGACTATACTGCTGTATAATGGTGGTTTCCTTCATAACGATGTGTATTTGGCATCGTAGATCAAGTAGTAGAGATATCATTTAGGTGATATCTATGTTGGAAACAAGAATGATTCGAGTAGATAGCAGTTAAGGTTAATCGACTTCTTTTGGTTAGCTAACATCGAGGTATGTTAACATCTTTTTGAAGATTGTGATGGTTTGGGAGGATATCTCCATTCCAGAGTTCGGTGCGAGGTCGATGTCCTCACAGTTGGAGTTTCGTT
This sequence comes from Haberlea rhodopensis, assembly GCA_907163345.1. NCBI lineage: Eukaryota > Viridiplantae > Streptophyta > Magnoliopsida > Lamiales > Gesneriaceae > Haberlea > Haberlea rhodopensis. The sequence continues at coordinate 29,683 of CAJQUN010001113.1, read as the reverse complement.
CATGACGTATTCATGAATCGATACTGTGCAATCGAGTCGAGTTGCGTGGTCTTGGTTGTACATTGGGTACACGAGTGCAAATTTCGAGGATGAAATTTGATTAATGGAGGATAAATGTGATATTCAAAAATTAATCGTGTTAATTCCGGAGTGATTATAACCCTTAATTGATTTAGTTGGGGTAATTATGAGATATTTACGGTGTTGAGACTCCCGATGATGTTAATCCGGTATCGGGGTTGTTGGATCCAAATGTTGAGATTTTATTCTCATTGATGTGTTGAACCTTGGGATTGTGTTCGTAATGGGATTTGGCGTCTGGGGAGCCTTGGATTGAGGTTTGAGATGTATTTGAGGGAGTGTGAGATTTTATTGAACACTTTTATTATTAATGAGTTTTTGCTGCGAGTATTTGAGACTCGAGTTTGTGGACCCTTGGTGCTATATATATACCAAGTGGACTTAGTATTCAGTCACTCCGCTCACTTCCTCTTTCTCTCCTCCCACCCTCATCGCCTCCTCCCATCTCTTCTCCCCCTTCTTTTCCCCTTGAAGAGAAACCCATGGAACTCGGTCTTTGAACAAGATTCGTGAGCAAATCGAATGGTAATCTCCTTCATCTCTTGATTGTGGTTGTTTGATTGTATTTTGTTGAATTTGGTTAAGATTGGAGGTGGGTTGAGTTTTGAGTTTTTAGAGATTTTTGGTTATGGTGTTATGAAGATTATTCTTGTGTTTATGTTAAGGATTTATGGAGTTTTGGGGGTTGGGATGATTGTTTTGGGAGTTGTTGCTCGAAAAATGCCATTTTTTGGCTGAATCAGGTTGGAGCGATCGATCGCTAGGGCTGGAGCATTCGATCACCGCGTCGTTGGTCAATTTTTGAAGACGATGAATAGTACGAGCGATCGATCGCTTGAAGCTTAGCGAGCGATCGGTGAGACTGGCGATCGATCTCCAAATTTTAGAGATCTATCGCCAAGGGGCAGTAGCCAAAATCCATCGAGAGACGATCGTTTGCCTGGGAGCGATCAATCGCCTGGGGAGCAGCGATCGATCGCCGATATCTGTTTTTTGAAATTCTTTTTTTATGTTGTTGAAATTTTATCGTACGCTTTGCCTAGGCCTTTTGGATCTTATATCGTCGTGTATATAGCGAATGATTCACTGGATCTCGGGGCAAAAGCAAGTATTGACTCTTACTATTGGATTATAAGGTACGTGTGAGGACCTAGTTGCTAATCAAGTGCTTAATTATCACACAATGAGTATTTATTTGTAAACAGTGAAAGATTATTTAAAATCCCTGCCAACAAGTGGCTCTAAAAATTTCGGCATGACCTCCCTGCATGAGGGACATACCAAAAAAATTGAAAAGCACAATAATCATATCCCAGTGCAGCAATAAATACATAATACCATAGCATGCATCATAGGCACCCAGCACATAATCTGTGCTAAAAATATTTACATCATACCATAGCATGCACAATAAGTCTCCAGCACACATTTCATACTCAAAATATGTGCATAATACCATCAGCATTAAAGAAACATCAAATATTCTCCAATAATCAAGACTGGAAGGAAATAAACTCCATTACATAGTTATACTATCAATGACACACCCTGGTATACATAACTATCCTACGGCTGGGATAGATAAAAGAAAACAACCTCAGGTAAGACATCCAGCGAGCATTCTCTCTTTGGGATCCTGGCCACTGTAATACCTGCCATTGCCCACACACAAAGACAACAACAGCCCCCTAGGGAGTGAATCTAAGCCCAATATGAAACTATCAAGTAATTACAACATGTATCTATAAAATGTGATATATGATGTAATGCAATGCAATGTAATGCGATGCATGAAAGGTACAAATCATCTCGGGAGAGCATAAGTCCGGAATCCAAGGAATAGCTATCAAATATCTCAAGATACCAGAATATTGGAGTCCAAAGAAATGTATCATCAATCAATATTAAGCTCGAGCAGGGCGTCGACTCGCTCGTCGCTACGACATCTCTCTCAGTAGAGCCATCGGCAGTCCATCATCCCTCATGTGTGGGCGACGTCGGCACACTCATCGCTACGGCATCTCTCAGCTCACTCTCTCCGTCGAACCATCGACGTACCCATCATCCCCAGACACGCATCACAGATACCAACGAAAAAGATAAGGGTATCAACGAAAGAATCGGTAGGATCAACATCACGTGCTCAATGTCTATGCGTGTCAATGCACATGCCAAATCATAATATCATATGATGCAACTTAATATGTCCAACGTGAAAGTCATATATTGATGTACAGTTATTGAAAAAGATGTGTGTTAACAAAACATTTATTTTCATACATCGATATATCAACCATGAATGCTCATAATTCAAGTAAAATCACATAGCCAAGTAATTTCACGTAAGTCACGTAAGTTCAGCAAACCATGTATCAAATAATGCAGATACATGTCGTATGTTACCGATCGCAACATACCTATTCTTAGTTATCCAATCTCGATATCTTCGATCACATCAATGACATTTAAGTATGGAATTTAATAAGATCTACATAATTCCAAATATTCATTCAATCATACTATGCCATTTAATTTGTTAAAATGAAGTAATTAGAATCATCTTAATTCCAATTAGTATTCAATTTCCTTACATATTTAAACCACATTCGATAGCATATTGATTTGATTTCCCAAGTTCGTGCAATTCATTTCTTGAGGTTTTTCAGTATTTAGGGAAAACTCTTAGCTTCCTAACCACTCCGATGAAACCATATAGCCTAACAATAATTCGAAATTCAACACTTTCCATTTCAATCATGCCAATGTACATTATTCAATATTATTAATCACTTGAAAAATAAACTCAGTTTGAACTTGGCTATTACAGCAAGGATTTCAAACCAACTATAACAAGCTAGAAATCCCCCCTCTGAACAGTCTGGAAATTGTCAAAATACACCAAATCTATAGTCTAACAACAATAATTCGAACTCAACCCAAAAAATGCCATTGTAAACACATGCCATCCTCTCCAAATGATTTAAATAGGTTAAATTCGATCAAGAACAGGATTTAAACATTTTTCATCCCAAAACACTAAAATCGAACGTTATATCCCACCACCACTCATCGCCAATTTCAAAACCAACTACAATATTTTTGAACATTAAAGCTGCATGATTTCGAACAACTAGGATACTCGAAAACCCAACCAACAATCACACTAAATAGAGATTAGAGGCCAAGAACATGAGTTAAACACCTACGCCATCACATGCAAGAAACAATGATCGGCCAACCCAACATGAGTCGATAAATTTGACTAAACTACACCAAATTTCAGGGAAAAACATCAACACCTAAAATTTGAAAGCTACATTTCGAATTTTAAAGCTGAAATTTCGAATTTACCATTGCGTGAAAAGTAACCGTGGTTGCATGCACGTTTTTTGGTGACACAGGGCGGCGAGAGGGGCGGCAACCGGAGGGGAAAAGTCGGTCTAGGCGAGGGGAATGGTTTGCACAACTGAATTTGAACTAAGTTATGGTTAAAAGAAGGAAATTGAACCACAAACTCATGAACCCTAGAAATCGCAACTCAAAATTAGCAGGGATAAATCGACGGGTTTTTGAGACTCTTACCGAGGGTTCTTGGTATGGAAATGACCGCTGGTGAGTTGGCTAGACGGTGGTGTGCATGGTTCGCCGGTTTGTGGTTGGAAGGTGGCAGTCGTTCGGCTTTAGCGGGAAGAGGTCAGATGCGCTCGGGAGGAGAAGCTGAAATCGGTTTCTGTGTGTGTGTGTGTTTACACATTTTAGTGCATGAAAAGTGAGCTGAAAGTGCCTTTATAATATTGTTTCCAGTCCAGTTATGTACATCAGAGTGTCAACGGTGTACTGATATATATTCAATTTACAATCAACAATTGAGATTTATACACACTACTATAACACAAAATTTAATTCTTCGTTTTAATAATTTATCTTTAAAATATAATCGGAGTTTTATTTACTATTCAAAATAATTATCTCGGAAAAATATTATCGGAGTTTAGTTTACCATTTCAAAATTATCTCATGTCCGATTAAATTGTCAATTTCACTTCTAATTAATTATTAATTAATTTCCAATTTATATTTAATTAACATTAATCAAATCTCGGGGTCTTACGTTTCTCCCCCACTTAAACAGATTTCGTCCTCGAAATCTCGAACATAGATACAGATCAACATTGAAAACAACATATGGATCAGAATACACGACATGATATATTGAACACAATGGAATAGGTATTTATCCTTGCGATCCAAAATGCAAACAAGATGTTTAACACGAATGATCGAGTCCAATCTCATCAGGCTGAAAGACGTGATAGATTCAAAAATATATTCACAACGAGCAACATGAAGAAAGATACATCACGAGTGACCAATACAACTGGTGATAATGCCAATCTATATGCAATATTTCCAATTCAATCTCAGATCTTGTACAGTCAACACAACAAGGTGATAATTTGCCTCACATGCCAAAAAGATTTACTGTCTCTAAAGAAGAAATTTTCAGAAACACACGGTCTCCTAACAGAAATACTATGTGTCGTCTTCGTTTAGAAGAATAACTAGCTTGACGTCCCTGGGCAGCCATCTGCTATCTGAACAACTAAATCTTATCATTTGTTTCTCGTATTATATCAGGTCCAGTCAACTGGTTTTTCACTGATTTCTATTCAGAATAAGGCAATTTACTTCGTCTCTTCTAAAAGGTTTCAAAAGGGTTAAACCTATGCTCATTTGGTAGTTATTAATATAGGAAATTCGATTAATAGCAAAGCTTCGTGCTCTCCAACGTTCAAATCATTCGCCACAGTAAGTAACATATCCTCGAAAAACAACATGTCATATTCGTATACAAATAAGTCCGCTCGTAAGGAACAAAAAGTGCAGACTTAGTAAGCAGATCAATAATGTTCAAAATAGCATCACAGTCTCTAGGTATACGTTTCACAGGATCCATAGCATATGTTCTCAATACCATTGGACTTTTAAAGCCATGAAGCAACCTTCCGAGTTTCATTCATTTGGTTTAAACCTGCTGACAACCTCAACATTTGAAAATACATCAGTAATGTCTTATCTCATACATCGCCATCAGAACCGAGGTCTCAGAGTCAAATGCATTTCGTCTTCAGGGTAGATACTGTCTTTACAGTCATGACTTCACGACTAATGACAGAGGTCAAATCAGAATTATCAGGAACAACTTATCAACTATTAAGTCTTAAAAACTATCATAAGATACTTGAAAGCTAAAAGGATGTCTTGAAGATACAAATTCTTAAGATTTCTGAGTTTGAACATCAATTCGTTAGGCTTATCTAATGTTTAGAATAAATTTCGACTCAACTTGAAATGCTGAGACAATGATATAATTTCTGGTATGATTGAAAAGCTTAGTCAGATGTAGAACTATCGGCATGTACTTGGTGATACGAACAAAAGCTAGAATAGACTCGTGGACTTTATGACTGAGTGCAGTCGTAGCGACATTTGAGTTTCACCATCGTAATCCTTCAAAAGAATCATCAACCTGCGTTGCCTCGTATTCAGATCGGGTTGAAAGAATAGATATTTTAAGTTCTTGTGGTCCGAATAAAACAAATTTTCCCCCGTATAAATAATGACGTCAAATTGTTAAAACAAAACATTTGTTACCAGTTCAAAACTATATACAGGGTCTCAAGAAAACAAATTTCATGCTCATCTGACCAAATACATTTTCAACTTTTCTGTGTCAGTTGAGTAATAGGTTTAGCAATTTTTAAAAACAAAACCTTTTGATAAATCGACATTTGGAATCCTGCTAAACCATGAAACATCGGACCTCATGAACATTGGTAGGTCTTAGCCAGTTTAACATTACTTCGACCTTAATTGAATAAACAGAAATGCTATGTCGAGAAATGACGTGGCCTAAAAAGTATCAATTCAATCATCCAAAATTTCCATTTGGATAGCTTTGCAAATAGAATCATTTCATAATAGGAAACTGAGATATCGATTTCAGATATGTTCTATTTTCTTTGGTGTCAGAATGAATGACAAAAATAGATTCGGTGGTTAATTCAAAGAACCAAAGTTATGTAAGACTTGATAATTCAACTGAGATAGGAAGGGAAGAGACGTCGAGTTTCAAGTTAAGGTGACGGCTACACCTTTTGTTCGAATCATCTGCTAGGATTTTGTGTTAATCTGTATTAACTCATAACCCTTTACTCGACATGCACACACACACACACACACACACACACACATATATATATATATATATATATATATATATATATATATATATATATACTGCTAATGGCTTTTCGAAAGCCTATGATTTAGATAGCCGCATCTTTTCAGTATATATATATATTTATATATATATATATATATATATATATATATATTTATGATTATGACTCATCCTAATCAAATTAATTCATCCAATGAATTTAACTCCCTTTATCGATTTAATCGTTTGTGCGACCCGTTAGGATCTTGCAATGTTGGCAGTAACATAAAATCTAATTTTATGTCACAATCAATGAGCGGTATCTAGCAACACATCAAGGCTACCCAAGTTACAAGAATGTCATTGACTCGACATAACCTATGGCATGTGACAATATTCACCATGTAACTTAATCCATTTGTCCTAGGTATTTAGATTAAACACGAGTCATGGAATAAGTCATACTCGTATATTCAATATTTTATTTATTGATTCCAAGTAGACTAGAATAAACGAATAAGCTCGATATCACATATCGACTCATTCGAGCATGAACATGCATTTTAGTCTCACTTGATCAATGGCCCACACTTCTCCTGTTATATAGGAGGGACAAATCCTATCTTGATCACTCAACATCCATTTACATAATTCGTAGTGTATCCAATGATTGTCTTTATAGTTTACCCTGTAACAGGTAACATTTGACAATATCAAGAAACACAACTCCTTATGTTGGGATCTCTTATGATCTCAAGTGGTAAGGATTACATACATTATTGTCACTATGGGAATTGCTTATGACATTCATATAACTATCCATGTAGCATTCTCATGGTGGGTCTTGTTAGGAATCCAACATGCAAATGCGCAGCGGAATAAAATAAAATAGGATTCCAACCAGGGACCTATACGGAGTTAATCATATCGGGGTGAAAAGAATCATACCCTTGTAGCGTGTTTGAAGCAGAAATCTGCACGAAGCGGCACGTCCAACATGTCCTCGAGTCAGGAACAAAGCTATGCAACTTTGCCTCTACGGTATCCATGATCAAATCAAAAAAGGGATGTTGAAGAACAAGTTGCTAGACTTGTTATTCAACCAGAAGGGATGAGCGACGCCGAAACAAGAGGCGGCCGTCACTTGTGCTAGGTTTTTTTTTTTTTCCTTTTGAGTTAATTTGATTAACTCCAATAATTTGTTGAAAGCTTTAACCTAATACACATCTATTTATACTGATAAGATTTAGGCGGCTTAAATAATCAAATTAAGGCTTTCTGAGAACCCTAAGCCCATGCAAATCTTATATCAGTATATATATCTATATATACTAATTTATATATATATCCAATATATATATATTCGGTCCGTCCTATAATATCATATATTATTATTATATGATTTGGACTCTTCCTAATCAACTTAATTCATCCAATGAATTATATCACCCTTTATTGATTTAATCTTTTGTGTGACCCGTTAGGATCTTGCAACGTTGGCAGTGATATAAAATCTCATTTTATGTCACAAGCAAAGAGCGGTATCTAGCAACACATCAAGGCTACCCAAGTTACAAGAATGTCATTGACTCGACATAACCTATGGCCTGTGATAATATTAACCATGAAACTTAATCCCTTTGTCCTATGTGTTTAGATTAAACACGAGTCATGGAATAGTCATACTCGTATAGTTCAATCTTTTATTTCTTGATCCTCAAGTTGACTAGAATAAACGAATAAGCTAGATATCATATATCGACTCATTCGAGCATGGCCATGCATTTTAGTCTTACTTGATCAAGGGCCCAAACAATTCTCCTGTTATATAGGAGGGACAAATCCTATCTTGATCACTCAACATCCCTCTACATAATTCGTGGTGTATCCAATGATTGTCTTTATAATTTACCCTGTTACAGGTAACATTTGACAATATCAAGATACACGACTCCTTATGTTGAGATCTCTGGTGATCTCAAGTCGTAAGGATTACATACATTATTATCACTATGAGAACTGCTTATGACGTTCATATAACTATCCATGTAGCATTCTCATGGTGGGTCTATCCAGTACATCGTTCTCTAACATGCACCCATGTGTTGATTTGATATCTAATATCCATGAACAATTCATCAATCAATACATACTAGTCTCAATGCATTATCATTATCCTTATTCATGATAATACTTGACTATGGACAATCTTTAAGAATAATACAATATTATTCTAAGGACATTAACATATATATATATTCATATTACACAGATACTGGAATAATATATAATAATGAATTGCCTTTATTAAAATCATATTACATTGTATGCCAAAATCAATCATCTAATGAGTTGTCTTAGGGCATATCCCAACAAATCTCCCACTTGCACTAAGACCAATCAAACATGTACTTAATGCCTAAAGATCTAGTATGACGATCATGCTTTTGCTATGACAGAGGTTTCGTCAGTGGGTCAGATACATTATCATCAGTTGGTACTTTGCATATTTTTACATCTCCTCTTTCAACGATTTCTCGAATGAAATGAAAGCGCCGAAGTATGTGTTTGGATCGCTGGTGAGATCTGGGTTCCTTAACCAATGCGATGGCTCCATTGTTGTCACAATAGAGTTCTATCGGATCTAGTATGCTAGGCATAACCCCAAGCTCATAAATGAACTTCTTGATCCAAACGGCTTCCTTTGCTGCATCTGAGGCAGCAATATACTCAGTTTCAGTTGTAGAATCGGCTATTGTCTCTTACTTTGAACACTTCCAGCTCACAGCACCTCCATTTAGGCAAAACACATATCCTGATTGCGATCGGAAATCATCCTTGTCAGTTTGGAAGCTTGCATCAGTGTAACCTATCACATTGAGCTCTTCCTCACCTCCATAAATCAAGAATGTATCCTTAGTTCTTCTCAAGTACTTTAGGATATTCTTGACAGCGATCCAGTGACATTCACCTGGATCAACTTGATATCTGCTCGTCATGCTCAAAGCATACGAGACATCGGGATGAGTACATATCATGGCAAACATGATAGATCCAATAGCTGACGCATATGGAATCTTACTCATGCGTTGTCTCTCATCTTGTGTTGAAGGACATTGATCCTTCGAGAGATACATTCCATGTGTCAAAGGCACGAATCCTTTCTTTGATTCTTGCATGCTAAACCATTTTAGCACTTTATCTATGTATGTACTTTGACTTAGGCCAAGTAATCTTCTTGATCTATCTCTATAGATCTTGATACCTAACACGTAGGTGGCTTCACCCAAGTCTTTCATAGGAAAGCAATTCCCTAGCCAAATCTTTACAGATTGCAAGGCAGGGATATCATTTCCAATGAGAAGTATGTCATTTACATACACCACTATAAAGATAATTATGCTCCCACTGACCTTCTTGTAGACACAAGGTTCATCTACGTTCTTGATGAAACCAAACTCTTTGATTGCATCATCAAAACGAAGATTCCAACTCCAAGAAGCTTGCTTTAATCCATAAATGGATCGTTGTAGCTTGCATATCTTTCCAGCATCCTTTGGATCGACAAAACCCTCGGGTTGTGTCATGTACACATCCTCAAGTAAATTTCCATTAAGGAAAGCTGTTTTCACATCCATCTGCCATATTTCATAATCATGAAATGCAACTATAGCAAGTAAGATCCTAATGAATTTAACCATGGCAACTGGCTAAAAAGTTTCATCATAGTCAATACCATGAATTTGTTTGAAACCTTTAGCAACCAGTCGTCCTTTAAAGGTTTGTACATTACCATCCATATCGGTTTTTTTCTTGAAAATCCTTTTGCACCCTATGGGTCTTACCCCTTCAGGTGGATCAACCAAAGTCCATACTTGGTTTACATACATGGATTCCATCTCAGATTTCATGGCCTCTTGCCATTTCTCAGAATCAGGGCCCATTATAGCTTCTTGATAGGATGATGGCTCATCCTCATTAATGAGTAGTAAGTCACCTTGTTGAGTCACAAGAAATCCATATCTCTGTGGCTCCCGGTGTACTCTTACTGACCTACACTGGGCTTGTGTCTCTTGAGCAGGTATTTCATCCACAACAACTTGTTGTGACTACTCTGTTTCCATCTCAATATCATGTTCAGTGTTGTCTTGTGGTTGTACTTCACTAAGTTCTATTTGTCTCCCACTGGTTCTTCTAGAAATAAATTCTCTTTCAAGAAAATACACCTGTCCGAGCAACAACTACTTTGTTCTCGGTGGGATAATAGAAATAGTATCCTTTCGTTTCCTTAGGATACCCTACAAATAAACACTTATCAGATTTGGGTCCAAGTTTATTGGAGGCGTGACGTCTCACATAAGCCTCACAACCCCAAATCTTCATAAAAGACATACTAGGACGCTTCTTAGTCCATATCTCATATGGTGTCTTTTCAACTGATTTAGATGGAACACGGTCCAGTATAAATATTGTTGTTTCTAAAGCATGTCTCCAAAAGGAAATTGGAAGATCTGCATGAGTCATCATAGATCGAACCATGTCCAACAAAGTTCGATTCCTCCTTTCAGATATGCCATTCCATTGTGGAGTATATGGAGGTGTGAGTTGTGGGACTATCCCACACTCCTTTAGATAGTCACGAAACTCATGGTTTAAGTATTCACCTCCTCGATCCGATCGAAGGATTTTGATACTTTTGCCAAGCTGGTTTTGTACTTCATTCTTGAAATCCTTGAACTTTTCAAAGGTTTCATATTTGTGTTTCATTAGGTACACATACCCATATCTACTGAAATCATCAGTAAATGTAACGAAGTATTGAAAATCACTTCTAGCTTGTGTGCTTATTGGGCCACATACATCACTATGTATGAGACTCAATAAATCACTTGCCCTTTCAACATGTCCCTTGAAAATCGCTTTAGTCATCTTGCCCATTAAACAAGATTCAAATGTTTCATATGATTCAAAATCAAATGAATCTAAAGGTCCATCCTTATGAAGTTTTGATATGCGATTCTCGTTCATATGGCCCAAGCGACAATGCCAGAGATAATTTGGATTATAATCATTATTCTTAATCATTTTAGTATTTATGTTATAGACAGGCATATCAAGATTTAAAACATAAAGACCATTAATCAATTGTGCACTAGCATAAAACATCTCATTCAAATAAATGGAGCAACATTTGTCCTTTATAATAAATGAAAAACCAATCTTGTCCAAACAAGAAATTGAAATAATGTTGCTAGTAATCGACGGCACAAAATAACAGTCTTTTAAATCTAATATTAAACCAGAAGGCAAAGTTAATGAATAATCTCCAATAGCTAATGCAGCAACTCTTGCTCCATTTCCCACTCGGAGGTCAACTTCGCCTTTAGCCAAAATTCTACTCTTTTTGAGATCCTGCACATTAACACAAATGTGAGAACCACATCCAGTGTCTAATACCAATGATGAAGAAGTGGATAAATTGACTTCTATAACAAAAATACCTGAAATAGAAGTCACACTTCCCTTCGTCTTCTTAAGATCTTCCATGTATAACTTGCAGTTTCTCTCCCAATGTCCGGTCTCACCGCAATGGAAGCAGTTTCCTTCCTTAGCCACTCCTCCCTTTGGCTTAACTGCAGTAGCATGAGGCTTAGGTTTGACAAAGACTTTCTTGTTCCTTTTAATGCCTTTTGCTTTAGCCTTTCCCTTGCCTTATTCACAATAAGCACGTTTGTGGGCATAGACTTCTTTGAGTTTGCTTCGTAAGTTCTCAACATACCAAGCAACTGTGGTAGAGTCTTCTCAATTTCAATCATATTGTAATTCAGAACAAATTGACTGTAGCTATCAGGCAACGATTGCAAGATCACGTCAGTGGCCAACTCTTGGTCCAATGGAAAACCTAGTTTCTCAAGATTCTCTTTGTATCCAATCATCTTGAGTACATGAGATCCAACAAGGGTTCCTTCTACCATTCTGCACTGAAATTACGCTTTAGAGACGTCATACCTATCTTGTCTAGCTTGTTGTTGGCAAAGTTGCTTTAGATGTTCAATCATATTGAACGCATCAATTTCCTCATGTTGCTTCTGAAGCTCAAAATTAATGGTTGCAAGCATTAAACAACCAACATCAAGTGCGTCATTTTGATGCTTCTTGTAAGCATCCTTATCGGCCCTCGCGGCCGTAACGGGAGGTTCCTCAGCAGGTAAGGGTTCCTCAAGGACATATTGCTTTTTCTCTTGTTTGAGGACAATCCTCAGATTCCTATACCAGTCTAGGAAATTTGTCCCATTTAATTTGTCCTTCTCAAGGACCGATCACAATGAAAGTGTACTTGTAACATTGTTTGATGCCATGGATATCTACAATATAAATATGCAAAATAAGTTTATGATTTTAATCATTTAATAAGGTCTTATATTAAATGATACTCCCACTATTTAGTTAAAAACATCAACCCTCAAAACTATTAGTGGGCCAAGATCCATATTTCACCTAACCTTGAGTTAGCTTTGGCTAATCACCCAAGACTCGGTTATTTAGGTAGACAACGCTTTGTCAATTACATCACATGTAACTCTTGGATGGTTGGTGAACAACACTTTGTTCTAATTCATCTAATGAATTATTTCCCAACCCCATGCCCCTAGGTTCCCAATCCTATTGAGATAACGCTAGTTAAGTCGAACCCAATTTAAAATAACACGGATATCACTTTTATCCTATCGGGCCTTACTAAGATTGTCACAGTGCTTTGCTTTGGCAAACCCACACATGTTCAATCGAAGTCTTAACAAGTATTTTTAATTGGAAGACATCTTGATTGACTTAATATTATTAGAGGGATTTAAAGATCTCATGATTTTATTAATATTGAAAATATGTCTGGTACATATACACATATACATATCTACATATATGTATATCAAGCATCAATATTAAATAAAATGATAAACATGCATCATATACATCAACTTAAAATAAACGTGGCATGGTTATAGCCCAACTAATGATTTTCTCAAGCCAATAAGAAAATCTAAAAGGTCAACCTAAGGGTAACTTCTCCAAGCTCCTCTTTGGTCCTTTTGTGAATGGCCTCCTCGTCCCGGCACCATGGTCCATCTTCATTGATCTCCATCAATAAAACTCTAACTATACTATATAACAATTACATGATATAGAGAAGTCCTCGAGTTACATTCGAGGGGAGCATAGGGGAGGGAATACATACAGAAATAAATAGAAGGCACGACTCGTAGGCCGTATTTAAAATTACAATCATTCACAAAATTCCTATCTAATAGGTCATAGGGCTATAACCATGCACCATGCTCAAACAACACATAAAACATGCTTGCACATAAATGAATTAAATTCTAAAAAATTTAAAATTTAATTCTAAGATAATAAAACTGTAAAATAAAATTATGGAAATTATCGCATGGACATCAAATGTCTCGGACCCCGCGGACATCAAATGTCTCGGACCCCGCGCACAAGAGAGACGTGCCCGCCCCTCCATGTGGGCGGTTGCCCGCTCACATAGGGGCGGTCGCCCACCCCTCCATGTGGGCTGTCGCCCGCCCACCTTGGGCGGTCGCCCGTCCACTCATGGGGCGGTCGCCCGCCCCCTTTTGGGCGCGGTCAACGGCCCCTTTTGGGCGGTCACCCTCCTTGCGAACCTGCTCACTCGACTTACGAGATACGGTTGCATGCCTCGCGTGCTACGTTCGCCCAACTATCGAGCTACGTTCGCCCGACTATCGAGCTACGTTCACCCGCCTTGCTAACCCGATCGAGCGCATAGATATGCATCTTATACACAAATTTGTCAATTATATCATATATAATTTTTACAATAATTTTCGCAAACTTGATTATAACATATCATATATGTTGTTCTTACAGTTTTAATTAGCATGCATGAATGACTCAAAACATGATTAAAAAATTATCATATAGCCCCGATATGAGCTTCGTACACGACTCTGATACCACTGTTAGGAATCCAACATGCAAATGTGCAGCGGAATAAAATAAAATTGGATTCCAACCAGCGACCTATACGGAGTTAATCATATCGGGGTGAAAAGAATCATACCCTTGTAGCGTGTTTGAAGCAGAAATCTGCACTAAGCGGCACGTCCAACACGTCCTCGAGTCAGGAACAAAGCTATGCAACTTTGCCTCTACGGTATCCACGATCAAATCAAAAAAGGGATGTTGAAGAACAAGTTGCTAGACTTGTTATTCAACCAGAAGGGATGAGCGACGCCGAAACAAGAGGCGGCCGTCACTTGTGCTAGGTTTTTTTTTTCCTTTTGAGTTAATCTGATTAACTCCAAAAATTCGTTGAAAGCTTTAACCTAATACACATCTATTTATACTCGTAAGATTTAGGCGGCTTAAATAATCAAATTAAGGCTTTCTGAGAACCCTAAGCCCATGCAAATCTTATATCAGTATATATATCTATATATACAAATTTATATATATATATCCAATATATATATATAAATTTGGCCCGTCCTATAATATCATATATTATTATTATATGATTTGGACTCTTCCTAATCAACTTAATTCATCCAATGAATTATATCACCATTTATTGATTTAATCTTTTGTGCGACCCGTTAGGATCTTGCAACGTTGGCAGTGATATAAATCTCATTTTATGTCACAAGCAAAGAGCGGTATCTAGCAACACATCAAGGCTACCCAAGTTACAAGAATGTCATTGACTCGACATAACCTATGGCCTGTGATAATATTAACCATGCAACTTAATCCCTTTGTCCTATGTGTTTAGATTAAACACGAGTCATGGAATAGTCATACTCGTATAATTCAGTCTTTTATTTCTTGATCCCCAAGTTGACTAGAATAAACGATTAAGCTCGATATCACATATCGACTCATTCGAGCATGGCCATGCATTTTAGGCTTACTTGATCAAGGGCCCAAGCACTTCTCCTGTTATATAGGAGGGACAAATCCTATCTTGATCACTCAACATCCCTCTACATAATTCGTGGTGTATCCAATGATTGTGTTTATAGTTTACCCTTAACCATGCAACTTAATCCCTTTGTCCTATGTGTTTAGATTAAACAAGAGTCATGGAATAGTTATACTCGTATAGTTCAATCTTTTATTTCTTGATCCCCAAGTTGACTAGAATAAACGAATAAGCTCGATATCACATATCGACTCATTTGAGCATGGCCATGCATTTTAGTCTTACTTGATCAATGCCCCAAACACTTCTCATGTTATATAGGAGGGACAAATCCTATCTTGATCACTCAACATCCCTCTACATAATTCGTGGTGTATCCAATGATTGTCTTTATAGTTTACCCTGTTACAGGTAACGTTTGACAATATCAAGATACACGACTCCTTATGTTGGGATCTCTGGTGATCTCAAGTCATAAGGATTACATACATTATTATCACTATGAGAATTGATTATGACGTTAATATAACTATCCATGTATCTAGCAACACATCAAGGCTACCCAAGTTACAAGAATATCATTGACTCGACATAACCTATGGTATTTAGATTAAACACGAGTCATGGAATAAGTCATACTCATATATTCAATATTTTATTTATTGATCCCCAAGTAGACTAGAATAAACGAATAAGCTCGATATCACTAGATCAATGGCCCACACTTCTCCTGTTATATAGGAGGGACAAATCATATCTTGATCACTCAACATCCATTTACATAATTCGTAGTGTATCCAATGATTGTCTTTATAGTTTACCCTGTAACAGGTAACATTTGACAATATCAAGATATACAACTCCTTATGTTGGGATCTCTTATGATCTCAAGTGGTAAGGATTACATACATTATTATCACTATGGGAATTGCTTATGATATTCATATAACTATCCATGTAGCATTCTCATGGTGGGTCTGTCTAGTACATAGTTCTTTAACAGTACCCATGTGTTGATTCGATATCTCATATCCATGAACAAATTCATCAACCAATACATACTAGGCTCAATGCATTATCATTATCATAATTCATGATAATACTTGATTAAGGACAATCTTTAAGAATAATACAATATTATTCTAAGGACATTAATATATATATTCATGTTACACAGATACTGGAATAATATATAATAATGAATTGCCAGTAATAAAATCATATTACATTATATGCCAAAATCAATCATATAATGAGTTGTCTTAGGGCATATCCCAACAAATCTCTCACTTACACTAAGACCAGTCAGATATGTACTTAATGCCTAAAGATCTAGAATGACAATCATGCTTCTGCTATGACAGTGGTTTTGTCAGCGGGTCAGATACATTATCATCAGTTGGTACTTTGCATATTTTTACATCTCCTATTTCAACGATTTCTCGAATGAAATGAAAACGCCGAAGTACGTGTTTGGATCGCTGGTGAGATCTGGGTTCCTTGGCCAATGCGATGGCTCCATTGTTGTCACAATAGAGTTCAATCGATCTAGAAAGCTAGGCATAACCCCAAGCTTAGAAAAGAACTTCTTGATCAAAACGACTTCCTTTGCTGCATCTGATGGCAGCAATATACTCAGCTTCAGTTGTAGAATCGGCTACTGCCTCTTGCTTTGAACTCTTCCTGCTCACAGCACCGCCATTTAGGCAAAACTCATATCCTGATTGCGATCGGAAATCCTCCTTGCGGTTTGGAAGCTTGCATCAGTGTAACCTATTACATTGAGTTCTTCCTCACCTCCATAAATCAAGAATGTATCCTTAATTCTTCTCAAGTACTTCATGATATTCTTGATAGCAATCTAGTGACATTCACCTTGATCAACTTGATATCTGCTCGTCATGCTTAAAGCATACGAAACATCGGGATGAGTACATATCATGGCATACATGATAGATCCATTAGCTGACGCATTTAGAATCTTACCCATGAGTTGTCTCTCATCTTGTGTTGAAGGACACTGATCCTTCGAGAGATGTATCCCATGTGTCATAGGAATGAATCATTTCTCTGATTCTTGCATGCTAAACCGTTTTAGCACTTTATCTATGTATGTACTTTGACTTAGGCAAAGTAATTTTATTGATCTATCTCTATAGATCTTGATACCTAAAACATAGGTGGCTTCACCCAAGTCTTTCATCGAAAAGCAATTCCCTAGCCAAATCTTTACAGATTGCAAGGCAGGGATATCATTCCCAATGAGAAGTATGTAATATACATATAACACTAGGAAGATAATTATGCTCCCACTGACCTTCTTGTAGACACAAGGTTCATCTACGTTTTTGATGAAACCAAACTCTTTGATCGCATCATCGAAATGAAGATTCCAACTCCGAGAAGCTTGCATAATCCATAAATGGACCGTTGTAGCTTGCATATCTTTCCAGCATCCTTTGGATCGACAAAACCTTCGGGTTGTGTCATGTACACATCATCAATAAGTTTCCATTAAGGAAAGCAGTTTTGACATCCATCTGCCAGATTTCATAATCATGAAATGCAGTTATTGGAAGTAAGATCCTAATGGATTTAACCATGGCAACTGGCGATACCATGAATTTGTTTGAAACCTTTAGCAACCAAGCGTCCTTTAAAGGTTTGCGCGTTACCATCCATGCCAGCCTTCTTCTTGAAAATCCATTTGCACCCTATGGTTATTACCCCTTCAGGTGGGTCAACCAAAGTCCATACTTGGTTTACATACATGGATTCCATCTCAGATTTCATGGCCTCTAGCCATTTCTCAGAATCAGGACCCATTATAGCTTCTTGATATGATGAAGGTTCATCCTCATCAATGAGTAGTAAGTCACCTTGTTGAGTCACAAGAAATCCATATCTATGTGGCACCCGGTGTATTCTTACAGACCTACGATGGGCTTGTGTCTCTTGAGTAGACATTTCGTCCACAACAATTTGTGGTGACTGCTTTATTTCCATCTCAATATCACGTTAAGTGTTTTGTTGTGGTTGTACTTTACTAAAGTTTTATTAGTCTCCGGTAGGTTCTTCTAGAAGTAAATTCTCTTTCAAGAAAGACACATGTCCGAGCACCAACCACTTTGTTCTCTGTGGGATAATAGAAATAGTATCATTTTGTTTCCTTAGGATACCCCACAAATAAACACTTATCATATTTGGGTCCAAGTTTATTGGAGGCGTGACGTCTCACGTAAGCCTCACAACCCTAAATCTTCATAAAAGACATACTTGGATGTTTCCTAGTCCATATCTCATATGGTGTCTTTTCAACTGATTAAGATGGAACACGGTTCAGTATAAATATTGTTGTTTCTAAAGCATGTCCCCAAAAAGAAATCAGAAGATCTGCATGACTCATCATAGATTGAACCATGTCCAAGAAAGTTCGATTCCTCCTTTCAGATACACCATTCCATTGTGGAGTATACGGAGGTGTGAGTTGCAGGTGTATCCCGCACTCCTTAAATAGTCATGAACTCTTGGCTTAAGTATTCACCTCCTCGATCTGATCGGAGGATTTTGATACTTTTGCCAAGCTGGTTTTATACTTCATTCTTGAAATCCTTGAACTTTTCAAAGGTTTTATATTTATGTTTCATTAGGTACACATACCCATAGCTACTGAAGTCATCAGTAAATGTAACGAAGTATTGAAAATCACATCTAGCTTGTGTGATTATTGGGCTACATACATCACTATGTATGTTTCAACATGTCCCTTGAAAGGGGCTTTAGTCAGCTTGCCCATTAAACAAGATTCCCATGTTTCATATTATTCAAAATCAAATGAATCTAAAACTCCATCCTTATGAAGTTTTGATATGCGATTCTTGTTTATATGGCCCAAGCGACAATGCCAGAGATAAGTTGGATTACTATCATTACTCTTAATCCTCTTAGTATTTATGTTATAGACAGGCATATTAAGATTTAGAACATAGAGACCATTAATCAATTGTGCATTAGCATAAACATCGAATTCAAATAAATGGAGCAACATTTTTCCTTTATAATAAATGAAAAACCCATCTTGTCTAAACAAGAAATTGAAATGATGTTTCTAGTAATTGATGACATAAAATAACAGTCTTGTAAATCTAAAATTAAACCAGAAGGCAAAGTTAATGAATTTGTTGGAGATGAAATAGGATAATGATAATGCATCTATTGAGTTGTCTTAGGGCATATCCCAACAAGTTACGCTTGTCTGGTCAGAGGGATATCTGACTCGCTTGAGTTAATCGCATAAGAGATGAGATACTTTCATATTCTTCACTATCGATGGGAAAGGTCAATCCCGCTAAATTACATGACAGAAAGATTATCATCCTGTGCAATCCACATTCAGGGTGGACATATTGATCAGAAATATTTCACGTAAGGAATCTTTTTCGGATATTCAACACAACCTATTTTCATCGTGAAAGACTAAGAGAATACGAATAGGAGTAATTACCATTCGATTAGAACTTGTCAAAAGCTTCGAGTCATTGAGTTCAATAAAATATCAAGAATTAGAATACTCGTATGACATAATCATATGTCGAGTACACAAGATAGATTATAAGCAGCTCGTGGCTTTGGATTGACACCTGATACGATTCAGAATGCAGATCTTTTAGTAAACGTACAAAATCGTCCTAAGATAATGAATCAGGTAAAACCTTAACATAAGACAATTATTTCAGTTCTACATTCAATACCGAGTCAAAGTCTCTATATCGATATGCTTACAAATCGCATTGGAAGTATCTTCAATAGTTTTACCAGTTCTAGAATCTTCTCAAAACTTTATCACAAATGCACGGAGTCTATTCCGAGATAATATTTGGGTCCATGCAACTTCTATCCTTTAATATACCCAAACATATCACTTCAGTTAACATGATATCCATGATAGCTCCGAGCACAAGTTCAGTGTTCAACACTACTGTCGTGCGATCTCCAGGTCTGGGTTCGTACCATTTCTACATTTTCAGAAAGTCCAGCTTTGCTTGAAACAGATTCTATAGTACTTTTATGTAAGGTTCGTATTAAACCCGTTCATTAATGGTTTTCAAATATATTGAACCATTCTTAGCATTTATTTAATTATTTATGCGCATTGTTCAAATCATGTCAGGATGTACAATCTATACATTCTCTTATTATGTATGTTGATGAGTCACATCATTTGTGTTTCATCTATATTATTAACACATAACAACTTAAGAGATCAATCCTTTATTACTTCATCTCAGTCAAAATATGAAGTATCCCAACACAGAAGAAATTTCGATTTAACATCCTGTCCTAAAATTCACATATTCATATTAATCAATTAACATCGAACTATTTAATGAACATCATCTTCTGTAGGTTCAATCATGCATCAAAATAGCCATTCATTTAAATTTCATTTCACAATTTTGAGATACATGGGAATTCATCCTAAGGATAAAACTTCCCAAAATTTCTCGATCTAAATCTTACATAATCGCATTTTCTCAACACCTCATGATGTTTTTATACAAATCAATCTTGGTGACAATATCGCACATATATTCCATGTTATCAAAACTAGTAACTAACTATGTTTTCATATAACATATTCATTAGTTCATTTATTCTTTTTACTTTTTGTAAAACTGGCATATCTTTAACTCAATTGTCATAGTCATATCTCATTCTTTTCCAGCAATGGAATGCCGAAATCAAAATGGCTCTATGTCCTAGAGATATCGCAATCGCATTCAAGGACTCTAATTTCACTTATCTCATAATTCAATCGATAATGTTCTTCTCAACAGGTTCTAGAGAAACTTCATTGCTCAATGACCTCATACTTATTAAAATTTCATAAAAGAGTTTGAATGTCTCATTTGAAATGCATGTTCTTCATTTATTCAATCTAATGCAGTATTCGTTCAATAAGAATAGGTTTTGTAGGTGTTCGAGTGTAAACTCTTTCCCTACTAAGTTTTATCAAACATATACAGTAATGTATCGATATCGAGGTCAATATCAATACGACACGACTAAGCATACTCAAATATAAAACACATATCAGCATCAACTATTTCACTCCAAAACATGTAAGACCAAATAGATCAAATAAGGTTCAACCACATACACACATGTTCATTCGTGCCTATTCAAAGTGTACACAAGACTCAAAAGTAGAGCATTCCCAGTTTATGCTCTGATACCAACTGTGAGGACCCGTTCCTAATCAAGTAAAGTCCTGCCAAAGAGTGGCTCTAAAAATTTCGTCATGACCTCCCCACACGAGGGACATACCAAAAAAAATGAAAAGTACAATAATCATATCCCAGTGTAGTAAGTAAATACATAATACCATAGCATGCATCATAGGCACCCAACACATAATTCGTACTAAAAATATTTACAGCATACCATAGCATGCACAATAAGTCTCCAACACACATTTCATACTCATAATATGTACATAATACCATCAGCAGTAAAGAAACATCAAATATTCTCCAATACTCAAGACTAGACTGACATAAACTCCATTTACATAGTTATACTATCCAGGACACACCCTGATATACTTAACGATCGTACGACTGGGATAGACAAAAGAAAACAACCTCAGGTAAGACTTCCAGCGAGCATTCTCTCTTTTGGATCCTGGTTACCTGTAATACCTACCATTGCCCACACACAAAGACAACAACAGCCCCCTACGGGGGTGAGCCTAATCCCAATATGAAACTATCAAGTAATTACAACATGTATCTATAAAATGTGATATATGATGTAATGCAATGCAATGCAATGTAATGCGATGCATGAAAGGTACAAATCATCTCGGGATATCAAAAGTCCGGAATCCAAGGAATAGCTATCAAATATCTCAAGATACCAGAATATCGGAGTCCAAAGAAAGGTATCATCAATCAAAATCAAGCTCGAGCAGGACGTCGACTCGCTCATCGCTACGACATCTCTCACAATAGAGTCATCGGCGGTCCATCATCCCTCGTGTCTGGGCGACGTAAGCACACTCGTCCCTACGGCATCTCTGATCACTATTATTTTAAACAGTAATTTTCAGTGTAGCGATTCTCTACCGCAAGTGCACGGTGTCAAGTTTTAGTATAATGATATGAAAAGTACGGATTGTCGACCCCACGAGGACTAGGAAATAATTACCAAACTCCACTAGTTTAACTATATTTAGTCTACAAAAATGGTTATGATTATCAAACTAAAGTGACAAATTAACTCAAAATCAACCTAAGCAAACATTGAATAATGAGAATATAATCAAAAGAAACAATTATCAAGACTTTCGGTTCACCTATGTAATCCCCCACAATTCGCCTATAGTTAAGAATTAATTCAAACAATCTAAGGTGACGAGTTTTCCTAATTCACTTGCTATACCTGGGTCGGGCTATAACAAATCTAATACTAATGTAACAATAAGCCACTCTTGTATCCTTATTGAACAATTAATATTGTAAGTTGATATATGAAAACCTCTAGCCTTCGATTTTGGTAAATCTATTGCTATCACACATGTATTTGACTTTATCTCTCGATATCAGTCTGAAATCCACGACATAAATCACTATATCGATTTCCAATTTTATCTCTCGATCTCAATTGTAATTTATTATCATTCAATGATGGCAAAACCCTTAAAAGCATGAAGAACAATGATCTATGCACTTAGATAAATAAGAATCAATCAAAAACATTCAATTTAAATCATGGGTTCATACAAAGGATCCCATAACTTTCGAATTAAAGTTAGAAATACGGAAATAACGAGAGGCGTTGACTCCTTGCGTTGCTCCGTTGTCCTGTCTCTTCCGATGCGTCTTCTCTTCAATGGTTTTGTGGTATATGGATTGTTGGAGTGGATGATTGGTGAAGGAGGCTGCTTGTGTAGGTCAAAAGTGAGCCAAAGAGTCCACCATTTCGTCTGAATTGTCCCTTAATAATGTTGGATGAGTCCCCACAAGTTTGGACACAAAATCACTTGATAAGGAAGGAAATCTCGAGTTATCGGGTATGGCGATCGATCGCGACAATGTGCCGATCGATCGCCAGACTATTCTGTTTTATTTTTTCAAAATCTTCACCCGGGCGATCGATCGCCAATTATTACCGATCGATCGCGAGTTGCTTCTGCCGAGAGGCGATCGATCGCCCGAATATTGCGATCGATCGCAAGTCTAATTTTTTTGGATTTTGCACTTTCGTCCCTCATCTTCCATGTTTGCTCGCTTTGGTTCTTTTTCATCATTTTAAGCTTAATTCATCCACTTTTATGCATTTGGACCTGGATTCCTGAAGTATACAAATATATACCAAAACGCGTAATATTTCTCAGGAATCACTACAAAAACACCCTAATCTAAAATTAAAATAAGTGTAAAAATCACACTTATCAACTCCCCCAAACTTAAACTTGATCGTCTCGAGCAAGAATTAAAATCACAAAGTAGAGTTCAATATTGAAGACTCAAATAAACCAATTCGTAGTCAGTCATGTAGCTCAGACATCTCACTTGCAGCCGAACAAGAATCAAATAGAAAGTTTAACAAGTTGTGTTTTCTCATAGATCAAGCAACTTGTCTCCAACTTAGAACGTGTGTGTGTGTGTTATTGTCACTTTCAAGTTTCATGCAATTTCATAGATGAAATCATGCTAGGAAATTAAAGTTAAGATTATCCTTGAGCACCCCATAGTCCTATTTTCAAACAACTTCTCAACTAATGTAGTCACTCCCTAGACTTGGATCAATAGGTCTTTTTAAGCTTGTAATGTTAGGCCTAGGTGTTGGCTTCAAAGAAACGATAGGGATTCTCATCATCTTGAGCACTTACATGTGCTTGCATACGGATTCTCCAGTCATCATACTCATCCTTCTTGAACATAGGGATCTTGCTGAATGATACCATTTGAACTTTAATATATTTCAAGAATTGAGAAGACCTTGCTCTGATACCACTTGTTAGGGATCGGAGGCGTGTTTAGAAGGGGGGGTTGAATAAACACTGCCCTCAAATTCTGATCTTTGGCTGATTACTGCAACTGTTAAGTGATGCAGTAGCTTCTCAATCAAATAAGCAAGTCAGCAGACACTAAGTGAAGTGCGGAAAACGTCTGCTGCACTTGTGAGTTAACTAAAGTAAACAATAAAAGCAAGTAAAGAACACAGAGATTGTTTCTGGAAGTTCAAAGCACAACGCTTCTACTTCTCCCCTTCTTCCTTTGCAGGAAGGATACACTAGAAGACTTTGGTTTACACTTTACAGTATACAACCTCTTAGGCTTTCACACAGCTTAGCCTAAACTCTTAGCAACACAATGCATATGATTTGTTTACAAAGTAAACTATCTAACACTCCTGTGAATGACTATTACACTTGTACGCTTTGAGTGTTCTTGAACGATCTTTGAGCAGTACACCAGTTTAACTTGATCTTTGATATACGAGTAGGTGTTCCTTGCTCTAGCTGAATCTTCAGATAATTATGACTTGATAAATTTCTCTATTTGAATGTATAGAATAATCGATTGTCAGTGGATTCAACTCTTTTCTTCATTCATTCGGCATCTGTATTTATAAAGACTTTATTTCCAACGGTAAACTTTCTTGGTATGGAAGGTTCATCGTAGAATATGTTTTCTTCTCCATTTTATCTTCCTTCCATTTTTGTTCAGCAACGGCTCTTACAATCTGACGGAATTGGTGGCGATAATTTCGTAGTGCTCGTCGCTCTGTTGTACCTTTGTCAGACGGAATTGTACTTACTTGTCTTCAATCCGCTGCTGGATTCACTTCAACTGGTCTTGTAACTTCAGTATTCAGTCGTACTTTTTAGCTCAGTAGATGTTGGTTAGACTTGATGAAAGACTTCATGCAGTAGATGTCTTTATCCGGTGGAAGTCTTTATTCGGTGGAGTAATAATACAGTGGTTGTCTATTCCAGTAGATGTCTTTATCTAGTGAGTATCTCAGTCCAGTAGATATCTGTATCTAGTAGGTGTCTTCATTCGGTAGGTGTCTTCATCCGGTAGATGTCTTCACCCGGTAGATGAGTTCATCCAGTAGGTGTCTTCATCCGGTAGGTGTCTTCATCCGGTAGATGTCTTCACCCGGTAGATGTCTTCACCCGGTAGATGTCTTTACCCTTTACCCGGTAGATGTCTTCATCCAGTAGGTGTCTTCATCCGGTAGGTGTCTTCATCCGCTAGATGTTTGTAATCACCAAAACTTAGAAATCGTTTCTCAACAATCAATTACATGTCTTTTCATATATCTGTATGTGATTTGGGTGCAAGTGTAAATCTGAGGCCTTCGTCTATTTACAGGAAGCTGGGCTTAAAAGAGCTAAAGCTAGTCAACGTTTCACTGCAGATGGTGGACAAGTCAATCAAGTGCCCTCAAGGGATAGTTGAGGATGTGCCAATCAAAGTCGATAAATTCACCGTTTCGGTGGATTTTATAGTGCTGGACATGAAGGATGATCATGATATGCCATTGATCCTAGGAAGACCAGTCCTAGCAATGGGAAGGCACTAATTGATGTTCAAGAGGGGAAGTTGATCCTCCGTGTAGGAGAGGATCAAATCACTTTCAAGATGTTTCAAACTCTCTAAAGTTAATGTGATTGATACTCTTCCCTTTGATATGGTGCTAGGTGATTGCAAGGAGAAGCTGGAAGAAAATTTTTGGAACAAAGTGGATGAGACCAATGACAAGAAGAAGGAGAAGAAAGTGATGATTACATCAAAATAAAATGCCCATCAAAGAGGAGGAAATTCTGTGAGGGAGACTTGGTTTTAATGAATAGAGAAAAGATGCGACTATTTCCATGGAAGACAGACTCACCATGGGCTGGACCTTTCAAAGTGGTCGAGGTTCTACCATGCAGCACTATCAATTTATAGATGACAATGGGGCACTGTTCACGGTAAAAGAGAAGTGGTTACGACATTACCATGTGGATGATGGAAAATCATCCCCCAGTGCCCCCTGCGGCACTTGATCTTAATTGGTAAAAAGTCCAGCTTGGGACTATAAATCAAGAACTCTTTCTTATCCGTTCTCTGTTTTTGAATTCTGTTTTAGTTTGCTTTTTGCTTTTGCTTTTGATTTTGGTGAGCTACTCCATGTGTGCTGTCATGTTTTCCAACAACATACCCCACGAGCTGGCGAGGAATTGGACGACGATCACTGATGGTCGTCGTCAAAGGTAACGGTTTTGTCTTATTTTCCATGATGATTACATTGAGAACAATGCATGAATTAAGTTTGGGGGAGTACATTACTAAGTCATGTTTTTTTCTTTGGAATTGTATCGTTCTTTGAGCACCAACAAAAAATTTCTTGAAAATGAGTTCAATTAGTGAGAAAAGAATGAATCATAGTAGTGGTCTATATTCCATGATGATATTAATCTCACTATGCATGTCAACTTGATTTTTGATGATTGTAAGACTTGTTTGTGAATATCTTGTTTTGAGTTAGCTGTCAAAGATGAGGAAAATTTTTAGCACCTTTGAGTCATAATGTTGTGAATTGCATTTGGAGTAGTGAAAATCTTTGTGAACTTGATGAACTGTTTTTTAGTATCTTAGAGTACGTTAGAACCTATTTGATTATGACACTTCAAGGCGAAATTTTATAGTCATCAACTTGATTTGGAGATGATCTAGGAGATCTTTGATATGTTTGAGCCTTTAAAGCTTACCATGTATACATCAATCACCAGTGTCCACTTTTGAGCTTAACTGAAAAAGAATGGTGTATGTTTAACATACTATTAGCCTCCATTCAACATTGATTGGCAAACTCATTATACCCACCTGTTTTGAGCCTAAATTGAAAAATATTATCCTTGCCTAAAGGGATTATAATGAATCTCATTAGATTCACATGAATTGCTATATTTTGATGAGCTTATTGTTGAAAAATTTATGAATGGGAAAAGAAGAGAATAGAAAGAGACTTGAGAAAAAGTATCTAAATAAGACCCAAAATGACCAAGGCTATAAAAGAAAAGGAAGAGAAGCTCAAATTTGTGCTAAATTATGAACATTACATGATTATACTCTCTTCTTTGTGCTATCCTATCTTTTCTTTGAAGCCAACACCTAGGTCTAACATTACAAGCTTAAAAGACCTTTTGATCCAAATCTAGGGAGTGACTACATTAGTGAAGAAGTGTTTGAAAATAGGCATATGGGGTGCTCAACGATAATCTTAACTTTTATTAACTAACATGATTTGATCTATGAAGATTGCATGAATCTTGAAAGTGACAATAGCACACATGCACGTTCTGATTTGGAGACATTGATCGCTATTATTTTAATAGTATTTCCAGTGTAGCGATTCTCTACCGCAAGTGCACAGTGTCAAGTTTTAGTATAATGATAATATAAGTATGAGTGTCGAACCCACGAGGACTAGGAAATAACTACCAAACTCCACTAGTTTTACTATATTTAGTCTACGATAAACGGTTGTGATTTAGAAACTAAAGTGACAAATTAACTCAAAATCAACATAAGCAAACAGTGATGAATGAGAATATAATCAAAAGAAACAATTATCAAGACTTTTGGTTCACCTATGTAATCCCCCACAATTCGCCTATTAGTTAAGAATTAAATTCAAACAATCTAAGGTGGCGAGTTTTCCTAATTCACTTGCTATATCTTGGTCCG
The DNA here is from genome assembly GCA_907163345.1 of Haberlea rhodopensis. Lineage (NCBI taxonomy): Eukaryota > Viridiplantae > Streptophyta > Magnoliopsida > Lamiales > Gesneriaceae > Haberlea > Haberlea rhodopensis. The sequence continues at coordinate 1,665 of CAJQUN010001113.1, read as the reverse complement.
GCTATAACAAATATAATATTAACGTAACAATAAGCCACTCTCGTATCCTTATTGAACAATTAATATTGTAAGTTGATTTATAAAAACTTTCTAGCCTTCGATTTTGGAATCTATCTATACACTATCACACATGTATTTGACTTTATCTCTCGATATCAGTCTGAAATCCATGGCATACATCACTATATCGAATTCCAATTTTATCTCTCGATCTCAATTGTATTTATTATCATTCAAGGATGGTCAAACCCTTAAAAGCATGAAGAACAATGATCTATGCATTTATATAAACAAGAATCATTCAAAAAAATTAAATCATGGGTTCATACAAATGATCCCCTAAGTCTTGACAACAAACTTAGCCAACTATTTCCATCAAATAACAATGCATAAAATTGTATTGAACAAAACTAAATATCATAATCTGATAAAAAAAATGTAGAACTAAAGTTAGAAATACGGAAATAACGAGAGGCGTTGACTCCTTGCATTGCTCTGTCGTCCGTCTCTTCCAACGCGTCTCCTCTTCAATGGTTTGGTGGTATATGGATTGTTGGGGAGGATGATTGATGAAGGAAGCTACTTGTGTAGGTCAAAAGTGAGCCAAAGAGTCCCCAATTTCGTCTGAATTGTCCCTTAAATAATGTTGGGCGAGTCCCCACAAGTTTGGACACAAAATCACTTGATAAGGAAGGAAATCTCGAGTTTATCGGGTCTGGCGATCGATCGCGACAAGGTGCCGATCGATTGCCAGACTATTCTGTTTTATTTTCAAAATCTCATATGCGGCGATCGATCGCCAATAATTACCGATCGATCGCGAGTTGATTCTGCCTCGGGCCGATTGATCACTGATCCTTACCGATCGATCGCGGTTGTGCACTGGTATGCGGCGATCGATCGCCCATATATACCAATCGATCGTGAGTCTGATTTTCAGGATTTTTCACTTTCGTCCCTCATCTTCCATGTTTGTTCGGTTTGGTCTTTTTTCATCATTTTAAGCTTAATTCATCCACTTTTATGCATTTGGACCTGAATTCCTGAAATATACAAATATTTACCAAAACGCATAATATTTCCCACGAATCACTACAAAAACACCCCTAATCTTATATTAAAATAAGTGTAAAAAGACATGCTGCTTGATCTAGGAGAAAACACGACTTGTTAAATTTTCTGATTGACTCTTGGTTGTCTATGAGTGAGATGTCTGAGCTACATGATTGACTGTGAATGGTTCATTTGAATCTTCATATTGAACTCTACTTTTGGATCTTATTTCTTGCTCAAGACGATCAAGTTTAAGTTTGAGGGAGTTTATAAGTGTGATTTTTACACTTATTTTACTATGATTTTAGAGTGGTTTTTGTAGTGATTTCTATATATTTTTATGTTTTAGGAATTGACCGCTTTATTTTTAACAAAAGATATTTCAAAGAATGGGTTGAAGCGATTCTACCGCAAGTGCACGGTTGTCAAGTTTTAGTATAGTGAAAATTAAGTACAGGTTGTCGAATCCACAGGGACTAACGTATAAGTACCAAATAAGATTAATAAAATTATATTTAGCCTACGATAAAAGAAGTTTTGATAACTAAAGCTAGATTAAACTAAAGAATAAAGATTAAACTAGAAACAAGAATAGAATGGTTCCGGAAATGC